>JAZHYW010051382.1:0-12164 GCA_037355805.1 Ixodes ricinus
AGGTAGGAAGAATAAAAATGTCAGTATTCTACCTGCAGCTATGACATCATTTCAGACAGATATTGTAGGCGACTGTCAGTAAGATTGCAGGAAATTATTTTTTCGGCTGCAAAGAGATAGGCACTGCCTAATTCTAGATGTTATCCAGAAGAGTACCCGAAGAAGAAGGACTGTGGTCACCAAGTAGGTTCATTTAATCGTTTTCTTTAAAGTCACATATCATTTTCGTGGTATCCCGAATATGAACATGTGTTTAGTGCCCTGAAGACAGTCCTTAAGTGCGATCCAATACTTGGCTACTTTAATGACCCTATTGAAAATTCCACCAAGGTACGTAATTTGGGACACTGACTGCCAGTCAGCGGCCCTGGTGGAACTTGCCCTGATGGTCCATCAGATGACGTCTGTCTGCCACTGCCAAGGGAATGTCATCAATAAGGGCAGCATTTATATGAGTAAAGCTATACGCACTCCGGAGTGCATTTCGGACGAAATGGCTTTACGCACTCATAAATATTGCCAAATGCCTCCACAAAACAAAATCTTCGAGAAAAAAAAAAACGGTCCACCGGGGATTGAATTTGCGTCCTCTTGCGTACAAAGCGGACCACTATGCTATGACATTTGTTTTTCCTTCATTGCCTGTTTAGCATCACGACACAAGGCTGGATTAAAAACACGAAAGCCACTCTTGGCCAACGCGACACGTTAAAATCTTTTCATTGTGATTAACTCATCAAGTAGCAACACCCAATCAGGAGGCACAGGTAGTGTCCGGTATAGCCCTCGTATCTAGGCTACACTTTCAATAAAATTCTCTCTGACTGAGCGCACGTTCACATCCGCATGGCGGAGGGTCATTCTTGTCGTCCATATACTGTGTAGGCCCAGGACCATGAACATGTCATACGGGAAACCGTCATCATTTTCAACAGACAGAAATCAAATGTCTTGTGCAGTAGTAGGGACATCTTTCTTTAGGGTCCATTGAAGGATGTCCCAGTAAAAAACGCCATTCCAACACTCGATAAAAACATGTTCAACTGTTCCAGGTTTCTTACAGAGCAGACAGTTGACTGTCCATGGCACGTAAATACCTTTCTCCTCTAGCCATGATTTAACAGGCAGAAAGCCACAATGCACCCCTATGCTATGCCATCGCTTAGAGAACTCCATTTGACCAGTCGTTTTATACGAGTTTAGCGGAGTGCGTATAGACATTTCCGTCCGAAGTGCACTCCGGAGTGCGTATAGCTTTACTCTTTATATAATGCTCATATTCGGAGGTTGCAATCTTGGATGGCTATAAAACGGTTGACAAGCCGAGGTGGCCATCTGGCATGGCTGTGAAACCGTTCACAAGCCCTTAAAATGAATGTAATTCATGACATCAAAAATCAGGAAAAGTGTGTACCCGTCCTTTGTTTTTCCCCTTTTGAAATTTGCGCTTTTCAGGCAAAAGGGACATTCGTTTACAAACGGGACCACATGCACCGTAAGCATGTTTCAAAGAAACGCCCTCGATGTCTGAACCTTTCGGGACGACCGTATACTCTTTAATTCACAAAACCTATGTGACTCCGATGTAGCTATAGAGCAAGCATGCATGCTACGACAGACAGCCCTGGCTTCCACGGACGAACGCGAGCAGCAGACATAACTGAACTACGCTCGCGGATGCTTTTTGTCGGTACTCTTCATGAAACAATAATAATGAGGTGCGACACAGCGCTAAGGCCAACAGCCCATGCCAGATAGAAAGGTATAAACTTTCTAGCCCAAACCTCTCGGACCGAGTCAGGAGAATTTTAGTATTGCAGCGCGATATTCCGACTATTGGCGCATCGCTCCAAAGGATGCTTCGGCTGCATATGCAGTTAAGCCTTCAGCATGTTATGCAAACACTTGTACATAAATCGCCGTAATTCAGTTTTACTCACCTGCCATGTAGAGTACTTTCGCGTCGTAGAACGATCCTTTTGTTCGCACGTCTCCGGCCCAGTAGACCAGGTACAGCTTGTCGTCTTGAACTACACTGCTAAAGTCCCTCACATCGTCGGAACTCACGACAGGCTGGGTCTTGTCGAGTAGAAATTCTACTCAAACATAAGACATTGTAGAGCCCGGGCAGAATCGACAGGTTGGAGCAAGCGGGCAAACAAAACGATTCGAGAGCGATCGTTCATTGAGGCTTGGCGAAGCCTCTATTGGCGAAGCGAAAGTGGCGTGTTCGGCGTTTCGGCGGGTTTCTGATCAGAGTTATCGGTCGGTTGCGTGTCATATCTCTAACATCAGCGGTTTTATGGGCTCACGTCCAGAAATCGTTTTCTCGTGCATAGATTATTTTTCTGTATTCATAGATTTGACGAAATAGTGGTATCCAAACGAGCTTTACGTCCTTTGACCGCACATATGTCCACGTCAAAGCATTTTGACGTATAGTAAGAGACAATCGATGTACAATTAGAATCGCCACCAAGAAATCTTGACGGCATTTCGCGGCGGTCGACTGCCACAGAAAACCATCAGAAAGACGACAAGCGGAGTCTGTCTGGAGTTTGACTGTCGGTCAGAGTGACATGTTGGCCAATCCGACATGCTTGACGTAAAGTCAGGCACAGTCAGCGGTCCACTAGAAAACATTGACTGCCAAACAGGGCTACATTGATGGATTTTTTATTTGGGGAAGCATCGCGAGCAGAGCTACATACCGACACCAGAGGCTACGGGCTCGGCGTCGTTTTAGTTCAGCGTAACCCGGAAACGTCACACAAATGCATTGCCGCCTATGACAGCCGTTTCTCTTCAAAGCAGAGAATGACTATTCAAAAAATGAAAAAGGGTGGCCGTTGTTTGGGGCATTAACGAATTTTGACCCTACTTATAGGGACGCCATTTCGCAATCATCACCAACCAACTTGACCATTGTTATCTCTCTTCACTTAAAAACGTATCGGGACGTCTCGGTCGATATATACACGCATTACAGGAGTACATCTTTACAGTTGCTTACAAATCTGGTAAGAAGCATTCGGACGCAGACAGACGCTCACGCTGTCCTGTTGAGGGTCCAGACGAACGCCTAGATCATATTGATGACGCTTTTGAAATAGCTTCAATTCATACAACCTCATTCTCAACCGAACAACAGAAAGATCATTGGATTAAAGATTGTTGAATATTTAGAACAACCAGCCTGTCTCTTAAATAAGGCACTTAGAAGACAAATGCAGTCCTTTTCTTTGCGTGATGGAATCCTTTATCGCCACATTTTTTCTCCAGATGGCAATAGATGGCTTCTCGTAGTTCCAACGTACCTCAGGCCTGGCCTTTTTCGCGATTTTCATGACAACCCTACGTCTTGCTATCCGGAATATGGAAAAACATACGCACGTATCAAGCATTGTTATTGTTGGCCGAAAGTTTGTAACACTGTCTTTAGATACGTACAATCATGTCTCCAATGTCCGCAACTAAGTGCCACAAGCGGTCCCACAGGGTTTCTCCAACCCTTAGTTTTCTCAGATCGTCCGTTTTAACGCGTGTGCGCTGATCTCTTCGGACAATTCCCGCTCTCTTCCCAAGGGAATCGTTGGATAGTCACTGCGGTCGGCTACTTTACCAGGTACGCTGAAATAGCTGCACTCCCAAATGCATCCGCTGAAGCTGTTGCCAGTTTTTATTGGAAACATCTTGCTCGGCCACGGTGCACCGAAATTTTATTTTAAGCGACAGAGGCCGTTAGATATTATCCCAAACCATAGAGGCCTTCCTAAAGGCTTGCAACGTCGTTCATCAAAACACCTCTCTCTATCACCCTCAAACCAGCGGTCCAACTGAACGCTTCTATAAAACCATCGCGCATAATATAGCAATGTATATCGCTTCAGATCAAAACAATTAAGACACTATTTCGCTCTTCGTCCCATTCGCATACAATACCGGACACCAAGACGCCACTGGTTTCTTTCCTTTCTTCCTTCTTTGTGGACGAAAAGCATCGTGAAACAAAGACACTATCTTCCCTTATTCAGCGAGCGATCAGGGCGACATTCTCATGAAGCTGACATGCCGTGCCGAGGAGTGCCACCAACTGGTTCAACTTCGAACTGCTCAGCAGCAGCATACCGCGAAAACTCGCTATGATTTGCGGCATACAGGCGCTACATACGAACCAGGAGACCTCATCATGGTGTGGACACCCATCAAGCGACAAAGCTTAGCAGATAAGTTCCTGTGCAAGTATGTCGGGCCATATCGCGTCATCACACAAACGACACCAGTCACGTGCCATGTCGAACCCCTCTCGCCACCATCCCATGCCCGCTTCCGACGCGACGACATTATTCATGTAAATCGACTCAAGAATTATGTTCGGCCCCAGCCAACCCCTCCCAAGCACTAATCTCCGAGATGCTCTTCCCCGTACAACTACAACCACCAATACCGCCTTCTTGTCTAGGAACACTCCTTCTGCGTCCTACTTCACACGGATGCCAATCCCGCAAACACCCCACCCTCAACCACCTCTTCCTCCCGCCCTCGGAAGGAGGAAGGGGGGTAATTATGACGTGTATACTTGATGATGTCCACTTCATCGTCTTTCAGCATGGTGGCCAAGGAGGACGAGTTCCGCGTGCGCTTGAACTAGATGCACGGCCAGAGACGCGCTTATTGTTTTAAAGTGCGAAGATAAAAATTGTCGTCGGCCCTTGGTCTTCGTCTCTATATAATCAAAAACAAACTTCCATGGCCGTCAGTCTGATCAAGTAAGGTTACATTGGTATGGGGCTTTGAGATAAACGCTACGCCTCAACCGCGCGAACCATGATCACGCCTAAATAGTTATAGCCGGTGGAATAATTTCATCGTCACGGATTCCGTTGTGTAGCCAAGTTTCTGTTAAAACGATTAAGTGGGGACAATATGAAAGAAGCAACAGTTCAAGGTTATCAGTTTTATTTACAATGCTTCTGGCATTCAATGAAAGCACACGTAACTGATCCGACGGGGACTGTAACTGCTATGTGGTAAAGGTGTGCTACTCTCCGCCTGCACTGGGATGTGTTCATTAAAAGCGTCATCCCTGTTCGTCACTTCTACTGAGTTGTCTTTATTATCAGCGTAATTCCCATCCGCCGCCTGTACTCGGATGCGTGCGTTAGAAGCGTTGTCGCATACGTAGTACGCATCGTCAATGCGAAGTTTATCGTTGACAAGAAAAACCTTCCTTCCGTGATCATTATTGGATTTGGTTCTCCGCCATAGTTCCTTTAATTATTCGAGTGTTTGTGAACAATAGTCATTATGAATAACGATACATGTTCCCTTCAGTTTTCCAGTATTCCATAGATCTGCTTGTTTTTTTATGATAGTCTTAGAAATAAAGTATGACCGGCCGATCTTTAGGAGGCCTCCCCAGCCGATGAATTCTTGCCTAAAAAAAGCCTTATACCAAATATATCCAGGAACACTTCTTTAATAACACTATCCGCAGCACCGCCTCCGTTTTCTCAGGAGAGTCTTTAATTCCAAAAATACCCAAAATAGCTATCCTGTCATGGTACTCCAGCGCGACTACCTTTAGGTCCTGCAATCTCAGCGCCTCCTGCATTCTCATAACGCACTAATTCAAGTTATCGACGGTCTCAATTGTTTCGGACACTTCTTTAACATTGATCTCAAGTTGATTTATCCGCACACCAATATTTCTCACAGTTGACTATCGCACTTCTAGCCTTTTCTTAACTTTAACAAAATCATTTCGTATGGCCTTTTTACCTTCTAAAGGTGATTCGAACATCTCTTCAACTGTTCGGCCCTAGTTTTCTTCTACGCCACCGCATAGCAATATTTTTCCGTACATGTAAACAATGAAATGCAATCACTACCCCAGTACGTGGGCAGGGCGCAACGATAGGTCATTTATTATCACTTCTGCAGGAGCATGCGTAACTAACCTGCAACATTTTGAGAGGATATATGATTACCGCTCTGTTTCCTGCGCTTTCGCCGCTCCCACTGAAGATGGTTGAGTGAAGCAATGGTCTTATAGGGGTCCAGGTTGATGACTTTCCACCTCCCGTGATCACGTCGTAGTAAAGGAAGGATTCGACGAAATGGCTGTTTTCAGCGTGACTGCAGCAGCTCGATGACGTAAGGTGATATGCAGGGTCAGCAAACTGTGTTCGCGAAGCTAATGCACCGGCAAAGAGAGCAGCAGCGTCTGTAACAGCCCGAGAGGACGCATGATGAGCGCTCCGTTCACTGTGCTTTCGCCGTGCCCCCAAATACTATTTTGAATTTCGCAAAACTAACTAGAAACCGGAAAGAGTAAACGATGGCGATTCCAAAACTATAGTTAGCTGTGGTTGCTCAAAAAATCGCCGGAGTACCTCTTTAACTCCCTTGCCCTCGAGAGTTCTGGGCGAGCTCTCTACGCTGCCATTTTAGTACAGATACTTTCACAAATTCAGTACCATATAGTGGTTTAAGTATGAGTCTTAATTTTTGTAACTAATGGTGGATCAAATATGTTACCTATCCATCAAAGTTTGACGCACGGAAGTTGGGTTCTTTCTTCTTGAACACTTATTTATCTATTCGCTTTAGTTTCGATGGTGTAAAAAAGAAAACAGTTTGCACGAGCTGAATAAAGTTGAGGGAACCTCTTGATAAAATGAACATTTTATTGTCACGAGCTGTCTAGGGCGTGCCGAAGCCGAGTATTCCAAGAACTTGCGTTACAGCCTCAACTGCGCAGCGCAAAGAAGCTGAAAAGTTTCGTCGCAGTGACATCAAACAACAATACAGAGAACTAACGTCAGGATGATCAGGCTCCGCATCGGTTTTTGTCTTTCCATTCTTCCATTCCCACTCATGAAGAGGCCGCCATTCGCATGAAACTTTGGTGCACACTTAGGTGACGATAGCTATTGAGGTTGCCACCCCGAATTTTGAAATGGGTCTACTGTGTTTCGATGCACCGAAGGTGCATTTCAGAGCACTTGCTGACTTACGAATGGCTTGGACTGGCGTCCCTTGGGCAGTCATAACGGAAGAAAGGGAGCGTGAAAGGAAAGCTTCTGCTGGATTAAAGGGGTACGGGAATTCTATTATCGCCCGCCGAGGTTTCTACTTCAACATGACTTATAAGCGCCAAAACTATCCATCACTCAATTTTAGGCTCGAAATTTATTTTCTTTCCTCCCCCCCCTCCCCCCCCCCCCCAAAAAAAAAAAAAAAGAGACGGTCGAGTATCGGTCGGTTTCAGTCGCGCTCACTCTCATTTCGATGATCTCGTGGCGATCTAACATTCTATATTAAATGTGTACACAGTTGTAGTTTATCTAAGACACATTTTGCATTTAAATACAGTAAGAAATATATACCCCTATTTGGTGGCCTCGAAGAAACTGTAAATACATTCATAAAATAAAAGCAATAAACACAGATTACAGGAAGTGCATGTACACGTCATTAGATTATGGTGAAGTACCTCGGGCTGGGCGACGCGATGGTGGCGCACAACAAACCAACATTGCGTCGGACGTGGGGCCGCAACTCCAAAAGTGTCGTTCGTGATACCGGCAAATCGCTCTTCAAGCGCAAAACTTCGGGCGGAGGATTATAAGGTCAAAACAGACGAACGACAAACGGTTAACGCGAGTTCTTCGTCGTGATCGTCTGCTTCAAAAATCAAAGAAGCGAAAAAAAAAAAACGTGGTTTGGTGTAGTCACGTGATTTCCGGCCATGATCTACCCTGCTCGTGTTTCAGTTTCGGTTTCAAGCATTTTTTTTTTTAATTACGTGCCTCTAGCAAAATACTGACCAGACAGTTCACTAACACGATATTAAATTGCCTAAAAAATATCTGAAAAAACATTTCGGGGGTTTTAGTGGCCCCTGAACGAGGCGCTACTGGCAACCAGGAAGGAGAGGACTGACCTCACTTGCAACCCATCTGGGTTTCTTTAATTGCACATTTTATTACCGGAGCGTTTTACTCCGAGTCATCTTTAAGGCGCTGCAAATAGTTTCACTTATAGACTACAGCAACCATTTATATCTAGGTGATAGATGCCTCTGAGAAGAATATATGAGAAGAAAATTAATAGTAAACCTTAAAAACGTGGCCAAATAGCAGCTCACCATAGTTTGGCAACATATCAAAGTATCAAACATGCGTGCTTCAAGGCATTATAATCAAAACGGAGAAATAAAATGCATGCTTTTATAAAGGAACTTGGGGATATGTTGTAAAATTCTTCAAGTAACTAAAATAAATTAAAAAAATAAACATAGGGGCGGACAGAACAGCACGAAGAAGATGCTGTTCTGTCTGTTCCTATTTTTATTCTTTCTGTTTTTATTTAACTTCACCAACGCGCTCACGTGGAACTAACTAAAATAACTAAGATTTCTTAGTGAAAAAAATTGTCAGCGTGAAGGCGATCTGGTGAGCATTAATCATGATATTTAAAGCACTAGTATAGGAAGGAAACTTGAATATATCTTGATAAAAACATATGAAATGTGACAATTGGGAAAGGCTGCATGCAGCCTTTCTCAATCGCAATTCAGACGCCTGTCTGTCAGCTTTTTTTTTTTTCAAAATTCCTTACCGGTGTCATGGTTTAAAGATTATGACTAAGATTTACATGTTTGTAGCTTAGTAAGGTTTCAGATATTTTTAACTCTGGGCGCGTTTGAAATGATGTACTGTAAAATTCAGATTCAGAGCCTCTAAAAAAAGAGATAGCCCACTCATGTAATCATAATGTTCTTATCAATTATCCTATTGGCGTAAATGCGTCTAGTTAACTATGGCGGGATTAAGCGAACATTGATGAGTGGGATGTACAAACACTTTTGCTTAATTGCCCCTCGCCGGGATAACACGTTGGACAGCAAGACATAATCTAAAGATATATATATTTTTAAACATCCTTGCTTGTACACCAAATGTAAACCCACTCCTTATTTAAACCCAATTTTCAATAGATTTAAGGTTGGTTGTCCTTCGGGAATTTGCGGTAAATATTATCAATTCAATTCAATTTATTTTATTTACTTCCATAATGCAAAATTGGTGATGAAGGAAGGAAAAAAGCTGCAGAATGGCAGCTTGGCGAAGCCCCTGCCCCCTACAGGCAAATCGGTCATCGGGATATACTTATATCATTTGAAATAAAACTAAAAATAGCATTTATGCTCCACACCAAGAAGTATGTTATTAGGAGGTTAATATTTCACGCAATCAATTCATATTGAAATATTCAATGCAGACCCTTTGTTTTTGAAAAAAATATGTATGGTTACAAGTGTGTGTTGAATCATCTGATTCAAGACACACTTCTAATCCGTAATCAGTTCTCGGACGTCTTATGCTTAATGTTCGGCGCTGCGGATAGCGTGTGCAATAGTTTTGTTAGCTAATTTGGAAATTTGTCGAAACAGATGATTAGAAAATGTAATGATGCCATGCACATAGCTGCTATCTTATATTTAAATAATCTTTGATTTGCATTACTTTACGTTTACAGAAGAGAGGTTTAGTATATGCGGAATACGACCCATTAGTTACAATGCGAATTGCTTTTTTCTGCAGCAAAAAAAAATATTCAAGTTAGTACTTGTCTTAGTTCCCCAAACTAGATGATATTATTAGATACGAGAATTAAATAATGTATTGTAACTTAAAATTTTCATACGAGCTGATATATAGCGATACATATAAAAAACATCTATTATACTTCAAAGTTCAAGAGTAAAATTTAAAATATGCGAGTCCCATAACATATCTTCCTAAAAAATAAGGCCTACTGATTGAACAGTAGGCGTCATTTTTTCCGAGGAATTTTTCATTAATTTTGTGGCGGACTTTAACACTGTACCTTTTGGGTTTGAAGATAATTGCATTTGTTTTACTTTCAATATTTTAGAGAATTGGAAACAGTTCAGCTACTAAATATTTCTAGGCATATATTTGCGTCAGTAATTAAACTATAAATTTGTTTCCGCAAAAAAATACACAGGTATTATGTTATGTACTGTGCCAGTACATAGGAATGGTAGAATGGATGACGTAAAAAATTACAGACCTGTGTAGTTGCTATCGCTCTTTGCTAAGATCTATAAAATCGCTTTATTTGAGCGCATTCTACACTTTTTAAAGCATAAGGAAAGCCCTTCACAACATGGCTTTATGCATGAAAGGTCTGTTGTGCCAAACCTGGTGTCTTTTTCTAACTTTGTTTCGCCTACTGTGTGCAATGTGGACGGGTCGACGTTATATATATTGACCATTTTAAGGCTTTTGATATGGTAGACCATTTTCTTCTTACCCAGAAACTAGAATCCCACGGCGTGAGTACCTCCCTTCGTTCCCTGTTTCTAGGTTATTTGTCTAATAGACACAGCTTTGTTCGTGTTCTTGGATATCACCCCAGGCTTTATGTTTCTTTTTCAGGTGTGCCGGAAGGCTCCATACTTGGGCCGATCTCTTTAATGTTTTTATTAATGATTCGAGCTGAATTGTTCGCAATTCGGTCATCTTGCAATATGCAGATGATGTCAAGTTGATTAAGCATATCATATCCTTGAAAGACTGTGAAAAACGTATAGATGATGTTAGGCGTGTGTGCAATTGGGGTCGTCAGAACATGCTAAAGCTGAATTCTTCTAAAACCATTATTATGTTTCTGTCTATAAATGTAGAAAAAATAAACTTTTGTTACCAGATTCGCAATGATCCGCTGCGAAAGAGTCGATTGCACGCGTTATTTGGTGTATAAATAAAATCTTCGTTATACTTTAGTGTACACGATAACAACTTATTAATGACGATTTGCTTAAACTGGCTGTAATTTCTAGAATCAAGCTTGAGTTCTCCGCATCAACCTGCATTCTGCGTTTATAATTCTTGTTAATCCGGACCAAGTCGGAGTTTTCCTCTGTAGTCTGGAATTGTATTAGTTTTACGAGCCAAGAGATGATTGAAAACGTTCAAAAAAGTTTTCTTTTTCGAATTGTTTAAGATCGTTGCATTGGTCGTACTGTTTATTATTCTTATGCGAGACTGTTGGATCGTTGCGAATGCCATACTTTGAGTTCTAGACGGAGTAGACGCGATCTTGTTTTCCTGTATAAATGTATTTATGGATTAATTGATTGCTCAGATCTCACATCTGCTATTAATATTCAAGTTCCGAGTCGAGTTTTGCGGGGTTCTTCGACTTTTCATGTTCATCACATAATAATAACCAGCCCCATGACCCGTATTTAACACTTCTATAATACCCTCAGTGGAGCAAATATTGATGTTTTAACCCAAATTTCGTAGTTTTTAATACTTTTGTAACTAAGCTGTGAACATTTTGTTGTGCATCATCACTACTAAGGCCTCAAACCGTTCATGATCACAAAAATAAACCAATGAATGAAATGAATGAAAATGAATAAATGACAAATGAGGCCTTCCTTTTGAAAGTAACTATATCATTTATGAATAGATTAAACAGCAATGACCCCAAGACACTACCCAGGGGTTCTCCGGTCCAATCTGCTTTCAGCATTGAAGAATATCCGTTTATTTTAACAGTTTGATGCCAGAAGTTCATATAGCTTTCTATAAGAGCCAGGGAATGCCCAAGAATTCCAATAAGAATATAGTTCATCTAACAGATACTTTTTGACTCAGCCGGTTAAAGGCTTTAGAAAAATCAATAAATATTTCTAAAGCTAGACACTTGGTTTAAACATTGTTTAACATAATTTCTTCATGCTGTAAAAGAGCCAGTTCAGTAGAGCGAACTTAATAAAAACCATCAGTAGAATCTGTAAGCATATTTTTTCACAAACATTTTTAAGCCTAACATTAATAACTCTCTAAGCCTTAGAAAACACAGGCAATATTGAGATCGGTCTTTAGTTTTTATATTGTAGAAAAAATACATACAAGCGATGGACCTTTATGTAAATAATATATAAAAACATCTAATGATACAGCTAGAAAAAGATTGCTAGATAAGAAATCCTAAATATAATGTATAATATAAAAGTAACTAGGTTTCTGAACTCATTATGGTGCTTCCTCTATTTCGGTTTCCACGGTTGAACATATCCTTCTGAGTATTATTTGTATAAAAATATTATGGTTATA
>JAZHYW010051386.1:0-12335 GCA_037355805.1 Ixodes ricinus
AGCTCTTGAGGAGGGGGGAGAAGGCGCGGAGGGGGGGGGGTCACGTGACGTGGGGGCCACGTGACCTTGGGGGTCACGTGACCTCGGAGGGAGTCACGTGGCCGGGGGTCACGTGACCTCGGGGGGGGTCACTTGGGGTCACGTGACCTTGGGATGACCTTGAGGGTCACGTGACCTTGGGAGACGGCGACGCCGCTCAAGCCGGAAACGGGCGCCTAAGAGGTGCGCTCTAAAACTTAGAGCCCTGCCTGCCCTGGAAACGACGCTGCTCACTTGCGCTGTCCATGTACCGTCTTCGGCAAATATAACACCCAAATATTTATAGGATGGTTCCGTTCTAATATTGTCATTGTTAATGGAGTACCGATGTGTCAATTCATTATGTTTCTTTGTAAAACACACATGAACACACTTGCTAGCGTTCAATAATATCTGATTATTAAGGTATTCTAGTGGCTCATATTTTATGTCTCCTTCCGATTTGAATGAGAGGAGCCGTGCTTGCAGTCTGGTTTGTATAGTAAAGTAATCAGTATTCACAAGCGTATATTTTAAACAACAGCAATTATTTTAAGGGTTTATACAAGGTATTCTGGCAAATTATCGCTGTAAGGCCTTATTCAAGTGTGGTTGCACGAATTCAAATATTGTTTACTACTTAGCTATTCTCTCCCTTATACGTTTTCATTTAAAAATATGGTTCTTGTTAACAATACCAGAGAATATACAAACGACCTGGTGTGCTTTCAACATCTTGGAAACCCGAGACCAGGGACAAGATCTTAAGGGTTCTTGTTTTTGCTTTGTATTTATCGAGAACTCCTCCTCATTTGCGCCAAGAAAATCTTGGTCCGATGTTTCTCCGTGTCCTTTGCTTAATGTCCGGTGCAGGATTACCGCGAGACTAATTTCAATAATTTTCTTTCGTCGTTTGAGTGGTTGCATTTTTGGGTTTTCGTATTGATCTCCACGAGGACTCCAAAGTACAACGTTTTGTCCTGGTAGATATATCTAATCAGATGTTCAAGGGCCTTCGCGACGACATAAAGTGAATTTGGCGGCGAGTTTCTGATAGTTATCTGAGCAAATTAAGAGAAAAAAAGAAAACCAAAGTTCAAGTTTAATATGCTCAAGGATATTCACGATGCATATATTAAATGAAAGATGGGGGGGGGCAAAGTTCTTGACTGCAGGTGCTTTGAAGACGACTGGTTGTTCATGATAGTTCTAGCAGGGGTGCTGTGAAAAACTATTTGGCTGAGACACCCAAGACTCCTCAGGGGTAGGAATGCGAAAGCATTCCTACACGCGGCACTTTCCTGCAAGCAGCGCACCACGTCTTCCTTTTTAAGACTGCTCTCAGGCGGTGACATTCCGCACACCCACTGCGCACGCGCGGTGAACCCCGCCGGCTTCATGACGGGTTCCGTGGTGAAGCATCTGCGTTGCTCTGCTTTTCTTTGTGTTTTATTTATCAAGCGCGTCCGCTTTGACGTTGAGCGTCCCGCCAGCTTCTGTGACGAAGCATCTGCGTTGCTGTGCTTTTCGTTGTGTTTTATTTCTTAGGCGCGTCCGCTTTGACGTTGAGCGTCCCCGCCGCCTTTCGTGACGAGGCATCTGCGTTGCTGTCGTTTCGCTCAGCCAATGGGAATTTAGGCGCCGGGGAATTCAGGTGCCGTTTTTTGTAATGCTATAGAAAATGGCTACAAAAAACGCCAGCTTCGTTCCATGGGACAGCTAATGCT
The DNA here is from genome assembly GCA_037355805.1 of Ixodes ricinus. Lineage (NCBI taxonomy): Eukaryota > Metazoa > Arthropoda > Arachnida > Ixodida > Ixodidae > Ixodes > Ixodes ricinus. Next base: position 1,746 of record JAZHYW010051386.1, read on the forward strand.
TTCGCATTAAAACTGGTTTTGATGACAAAAAGAAGACAAAAAGGACTTGAGGATCTGCAGCGTAGCGCTCACCGCCGAACCCAAAAGGGGGCACTAGCATGTTTTTTCAAAAGATGATTTCGTTGAGTAGGTTAGTCTACCGGGACCGCTCAAACACTATACTCCAAGTGTGGGTTTACACGGAATGTCTAAGGCTACACGAAGCTGACCATTGCCAAAATATAAGTTTGAAGTTGAAAGAAGTGTAGGAGATGAAAGACAGAAAAGGGAGTGGTGGAAGAAGGCGACTGACTAAATCATCCTGGCCGAGCAATACAAGGACAAGGATACAAGAAAGAGGAAGGGAGAGGGGGGTGACAACGCAAAATGGTGTGTTGCCTTAGTCGGGGGTCCATTATGGCTAAACATAATATCCCGGGCTCAGTTCAAACGTCAAGATGACATTTTCCGGGATACGTCACGCAAAGCCAGGCGTGGGTGGGTCCTAGTTCACAGTGGCTCATCGTGCGTGGTGACGCCACTCACCAAGCATTTACAAGAGGAGATGCCTCGCTGAGGGAAGTGGATTGTAGTCATATGTTTCACTAATTAGCGCTTGACAATTACTCCCTGACGTCCGCGGACGACAAACTGCAAACTGATTTACTGTAAAAAACAAAGTTTTCAAGAGCCCATCTTTTAGAAGTGTTTTAGCCGAATCTACATTGTTCCCGGGAATTTAGAAAAAAAAACACTCTTGAGTAGAAATACATTTAAAGGTCTTTCTTTATTGCTGTAAGTTCAAATTTCGAGGTGTCGTCGAAACAGCTTCCGATAGCTTTTCAAAGGCGCCCCCCCCCCGATTCCCCCCTCCCCCCTGTTCCCACCTTCTCTCCCCGGCATAAAAACCCAATTATATGTAGGTGTGTAGGCTTAAAAAATAGGTGGGGGGCGTATTTTTATTTTTGAAATTTTCACTTCTCCTAATTTGACCAATCATAGAGCTCTAGTAAGTCGTATGTGTACCTATATCGAATAAAACAAAATTGTTTCGACATCGTTCTGCGGAGAATGTAATGTTTAGTTAAAAAGATAATCTTTCTGACCATTAATTTATCTAAAAATGTTCATTAAAGACACCATAAAAAACACTTTATAATTGCATATTCCGTTGCACTATCAATTTTTGCCAATGATTAAGAGACAAATACAGTAGCTCAGGAGAATCATTTTTGTACAACTTTCTTTTGCTAACAGATTTATTTCGCTTCGAAAGTTAGATAACCGGCAGCAAAGCAAAGGACTATAAGCAATATGAAATAAATTTACTCTTCGTATCAAGTGTTATTCAGCTTACCATTAGTTTCAGTGCACCTTGCAGGCCGTAATGTACGCTGTCTGTGTGCGCAACCAGCAGGAACTGCAAAGAACCTTGTTCCACAAAAAAGTCAGTTAATTTATTAGTAGAAGAACAAACAATTTTAGGCACAATTAATTTAAGAAAAACGATTAGCGACGTATATTTTCAGTTCTATAATGCATAAAAAGCTGTGTTAAGGAGCAATCGTCTCAAAGGAGTTTAAGACATAAAACAGTCGTTTTCGGGAAAGAATAACTAATTGTTTATTAATTGTTACGTTAAATGTAGGGAAAATATTGGCATGAGACGACGTCATGCTGTCCCGGGGCACCCCCATTTAACACCGTGACATCACACCACAGGATCACGTCCCGTGACGTCACAGTATGTGGCATCAATTTCCTCGCTAAATTTAAGAAGGAAATTAAAATCACACGATGTGACATCCCGATGATAGGTTTTAGTATCACGCTACACCCTGGCGTTATGTGACATCAATTTTCCCGTTAAATTTAGCGGGAAAATGCGCGAAACGAACGGACGGACAGACGGACAAAATTAAAAAAAAATAAAAGGTTCTGCTCAAAAAAAAAGATTTTCTGCTTACAACATACAATAGTCACGGGGTTGAGGTGATTGTGAGTTCTGCGACCCCCCTCCCCCTCTCCCCCCCTCCCCCGCCCACCACTCCGTCCTGCTGGTGAGTGCATAACCTGATCCCTGCTGCGCTTCATTTTATTATTATTTTTCTAAAACGTCGCGCCGTTCCTTCTCCGCCGCCTTCCATCTCAGTACTCCCGCTTACAAAATTATTCCTAAAAACATTTCTGCATTTTTGACGTTCCTACATTAGATTCAACCTCACCAAAACTTTCCATACAGCTTACATTCAGTTCCCAAGCCAACACCGAAGTCGCTATACGACGTACTTTCCCGTCCTACGGGCAGGATCATTTCTCATGGTCGTTCCCTCATGGACCCGGATATCGAACTCGACTTTCATTCCCGAATCGCTACCACGGTAACAATATCAACCCGACTTCCATGCTCCCTTTTTTATTTTTACCCCTACCGCATTTATGTTTCATTTTTTTTTACTTTTGAGCTTAGTAACGCTACAAACAGTTCCGAAAACAAAACGAGGAAAGAAACATAAATAATGATACGTTATTTTCTTCCCAACGGAGCAGTGAGCGTCCCTCAAACTTTTCGAGGGAAAGATGATCGACCCAACGGCAGGAAACCCTAGTTTGTGCTACTTAAACGATATCTTTAGCGTCAGCGCGCCATTTAAAACTCGCCTATTTTATTGACCACGGATCATAATCGAAATCAATCAATCAATAAACCAATCAATGACTTCTTATCGGTAAATGCATGCAGCATGTTTCTTAAAAACCGGCACGGCCCTTCGCCATTTTGACTAGTTTGGGAACATTTCAGAAGGATGTTTTAATGAAATTACTGATAATAAAAGCATTAACAGAACGATAGATAGTGACATGTGAAGTTAAGCAAATAGTTAAATAACATAAAAAGACAGAACGCATTATATAAATGAAGGCAGTTATGTGTTCTACGTAGACGAAGAGTAGTTTCGGGATTAGCGAACGAGCGTCAATATGATAGAGGGCATATTTGTTTCTTTAATATGATGATTTATGATATCACGGCATGTAAAAAAATACACATAAAAGATCTTTGGGTGTTTACGTTATTGATCAAAGGGATGGAGATAAAAAAAGAAAAAAAAAACAATAACGGGAGAGTTTTCTTTCTTTTCTCTATGCAACCTTGGATCCTCCTCAGGGAAATCGCCCGGGCAATAACACTAAGGGTCGTAATGCGAGCTTTCGGTTCCTCTGGCAGTGAATGTATAAAAGGTCATTGGAAATATGTGCTCCTTTTTATTTGGTACATTTATTTACTTGTGTACTTTTTTGTTTTTCGTACTCTCCCGCGAAAAACGAGCTTTTTTTGGTTGGCGTTGCTTTAAATGTAAAAAATAAAATTAGAACAGATGGAATTGGGATGTTGATGTAATCCAAACCTCGTAACGTTTGCTATCTTTTGGTTCTGCGACTCCTTTTTTTAATGCTTTTTTAAAGTAATTTTTTTTTAAGTTGGATTACGTGAGTACTGTGGTTTTCTGCGTCGATACGGTTCCAGTTTGCCATTAGCGAAAACTGCTGGCGTGCTGCGAAACAGACAAAAATGCATATTGAACTGCTGACCTCGACTGTTCTGTTCTTATTTTATTTTATATGTTGATCCTTGTGTGCAGCCACACAATTTGCTATAACCGGATTAATAATATCATGTTGGTCTTTTCTTAAAGTGTTTTTTGGCTGCCACCATTAACACGAGGCTGTCACGAGTTGGAACTCAATAGGATAATAGGAAAAGCGAAAAGCCGGTATGTCCATGACGTTAAGGCGGCCCAATTTGTTCAGAGGAAAAAAAAAGTATTATCTTGCTTCCTGTAATTACGAAAAATTCAGATAGGCCACTGGAATAGTACCTTTCTTTTCCGTTATAAGAACATTTTTACAAAGATCCTTTCTGACTATGCTCAAGCTTGTTAAAAAGTACAAAAAGTTTCCTTTTTCTCACTTTTACAAAAAAAAAATTTCTTGCAAAGTTTAAAAAAAAAAAGAGTTGTTATTATATCCTGTAGAGGAATAGCACTTTGTTTCTGCGGTGCTCCGTTGCTGACTACGTGCGAAATCCAATATGCTTTGTCTTATATGAGGGCTTGCTTCCATTTCTGTAGTTAAACGTCGCTGTCTCCCCGCCGCTGTAACCGTGGCACGTGGAAGCACGATCGTACTCAGCGCCTCTCAGCTTCCGTTAAAGAGACATTAACAACCCCAAAACGTTTTTTTTTGTTATTTTTTGCCAGCCTATCTAGTATGGTGTCAGTAACCCAATCACTATTTTCCTGCAAAGCCACGCATATTTTAATAAAGCCGAAAAACTCGGCTGCTCCGAACCGAAACCAAAACTCGAGCACGAGCTCATGGCGGAAGTCACGTGCAACAACGCACAACTGCGTTTCTTTTTTTTTTTTTTTTTTAAATTGAGGTTTTAGACGTACAGTTTCAAAATATCTTTAAAATATTTTTACGTCTCTGACGTCACTTACTTAAAATTTCAAAAGAGTGGCTTTATTAGTTTGGCGTCCTCCTTCAATGCAGCCATTGCAGTGGTAGCCGGTTTGTGATTTCGCTCTGTTTAGTTTGTGATGGTGTTTTCGGTGTTGGGTTGGCGTTTCTGACGGATTCATGTCTTGCGTTCCTAAGAAGTTTCGGTCCTAGTTGGCAGTGGAAATGTCTTATGCAGCGTGTGAGTGGGCCTGACTCGACAGTTGATCCTGGTTGATCCTTTCGGACGTGACGCGCCCGAGGGCGATGTTCTGAGCGTTTTGAGCTCGCGTTTCTTCTCGGCACGTGTCTCACTTAAGATTTTGAATCTACAAGAAATGCTAGCTGGATATTCATCTGCTTTGCCTGCGCGTAAAAAATGTAAGTGCGGACACTACGTAACAGTGAAACATTTGGCATGCTTTTGGGCTTTCATATCTTGCGAGCGCGTCTTCCTATAGTTACAGTCTCGCTTTGCATCTGGCTCCGGCGCCCTGTTTTTAACAGGGTTTCGCGGGTTTATTGTTTAGTTAATAATTTTTGTTTGGTACGACAATAACGATCGGATTAACTACGAAATGATTGGAATGTTAAACGAATGCAAACATTTGCTTCCTTCATGTTTCTTGACCGATCCGAACGAACAAAGGTTCTGGCGCGGTTGGACGAGATACAATTTTCTAATCAACTGCAAATTTATGATACGGCGTTCAGCTCCCTTTTTCTATATAAATAAAATAATTATGAAAAGCAGCGGTGCCGCATTTTGTAATGTTTGGCATAACCAAGCGAACGTTACGTTTGGCCTGACAACTGATGTAGTTTGAAAAGTTTATTTTTTATTTTTATTTTACATTAATTTGAAGGTTATAAAAACAGAAGTCGACTGCCTGACATTTGTTTTCGAAAAATACGTGTCAAACCGCGATGCGGCCTGCAAAGCAAGGATATAAATTTTTGATCGCCATTTTTTATCGCACTCCAGTCCGGTCTCCGAAGCGTCGAAGTTCTAAGTGTGGAACGTCAGAATAGTGACGACAATACTTTGATGGGGGATGTCAAAATGTTTTTTAAAACGATTTTGACATCCCCCATCAAATATTGTCGCCACTAATGACGTTCCCTTAAATTTCGACTTTCGAAAACCGAGACTGGAGAGCGATAAAAAATGGCGATGAGTATATCCTTGCTTGCAGGCTACGTCTGGAATTTGACTGCATTTTTCAGGCGCAAATGTCAGACTCTGTTTTTATAACCTTTGGAGCCAATATAAAATAAAAAATAAAAATAAACTTTTCAAACTACATCCTTAAACGCTAACGTTGGTTATGCCAAATACAAAATGCGGCACCGCTGCTTTCTCTTTATTTATATAAAAGGCTAATTTTTCATATCATAAATTTGCAGTTATTCAAAATTGTATCTCGTATACTTCGGATCGATCAAAGTGAGAAGCAAATGTTTGCATTCATTTAACATTCAATCGACTCGTAGTATCAATCGTTATTTTCGTATAACAAATATGTAACAAACCCGCAGAAACCCGATAAAAACGGGGCAAGCCAGGTAGAAGCGAGACTGTAACAAGATATAAGCCCAAAGCGCGAAATGTTTCACTGTATGTGTCCACGCACGTTTTACGTGCGAACAAAGCTGAATGAGCTACCGACAACAACAATTCAAATCTTAAGTGAACGCATATCGAGAGCTTACAGCTCAAAACGCCAGAATTTATCGCCCTCGAACGTCAACCAGGATCAACTGTCGAGTCAAACCTCACACGCTGCATAAGACTCCACTGCCCAACAAGATTATGGCTCTTAGTAACACAGACACTGAATCAATCAAAACACCAAGCTAACTACCGAAAACACATCTAAACTAAACAGAGCGAAATCAAACCAACTACCACTGCAATGAATTTATTGAACCTCTTAACTAATAAAGCCACTCTTTGAAAAATTTTAAGTAGTGACATCGAAGACGCAAAATATTTTAAGATGACGAAACTGCTGGGAATCAACCTCAATTTAAAACAAAAACAAAAAAAGAAACACGAGTTATGCGTTGATACACGTAATCCACCATGGCAGTTGCTCAAGTTTTTCGGCACCAATAAAATATGCATTAACACGAGAAAATGAGTGTTAGATTACTGACGCATAGGCTGGTAAATAACAAAAAAAACGTTTTTGGGGTTATTAATGTCTCTTTAACAGAAGCTGAAAGCATAAGCTTGTCGATACTCCATTAAATACACAGTACAGCAGCGGAGAAACAACGACATTTAACTACAGAAAATGGAAACAAATACAAAAACTATTAGACTACGTAGTGACAACAACGCAGAAACAAAGTGCTATTCCTCTGGAATATAATAACAACTCTTTTTAACTTTAAATTTTTTTTTGTAAAAGTGAGAAAGGAAACTGTACTTTTAACAACTTGAGCATAGTCAAGAGGATCTTTACAGATGTTGGAATTCTCAGTGAATATCAATTTTCGTAATTACAGGTAAGATAATACTTTTTTCCTCTGAACAAAATTGGGCCGCCTTAACGTCATGGACGCTTTCCTTTTCTATTATCTATTGGTTCCAATGCATTGTTTCTTCTCGTAATAGTGTGCGGCAATAAAAACACTTTAGAGACCAACATGATATTATTAATCAGTTTATAGCAAATTGTGAGCACACAGAATCAACATATAAAACAAGAACAGAACTGTCAGGTCATTGGTTCAATATGCATTTTGTCTGTTTCGCAACACGCCAGCAGTTTCATAATGTAACTGAACCATGTCAACACCAAGCTACAGTACTCACGTAATCCAACTTTAAAAATTACTTTAAAAAACATTAAAAAGGGTTGCAGAACAAAGATAGCAAACATTACAGGTTTGGATCAACATCCAATTCATCTGTTCTATTTTATTTTACATTTAAAGCAACGCCAACAAAAAACTCGTTGAAAATGAGAAAAAAAGTACACAAATAAACCTAAATGTACCAAATAAGGGCACATAACTCAATGACACTGCCATTCACTTTCTGGAAAACCCGAAAACTCGCAGATGATTATTACTTAGGCGGCTGAGGAGATCCAAGGTTGCATAGAAAAGAGAAAACTCTCCATTAGTATTTTTTTCTTTTTTATCTGCATCCCTTTTCTGATAATAACGTAAACACCAAAAGATCTTTATGTCTGTTTTTTACATGCCATGTTATCATAAATCATCATAAAGAAACAAATGCTCTCTATCATATTGACGCTCGTTCATGAAACCTGTATCATCTGCAACATAATACCTTCGACCGTTCTATCTTTTATGTTATTTAATATTTGCTTAACCTCACATGTCACTAATATCGTTCTGTATGCATAAAACATCAACTATAATTCCCCAACTAATTCAAAATGGCGAAGAGCCGTATATTTTTAGAACATGCTGCATGCATTGCAGTAAGAGGTCATTCATTGGTTTATTATTGATTGATTTCGATTAATCCGTGGTAAATAAAATAGGCAAGTATGCTTGCCCTTGGCCGCTAAGATATCGTTTAAATAGCACAAATACTGCCGTTAATCATTTCCCTCGAAAAATTTGAGGACACTCATACTTCCATTGGGAAAATAACGTATCATTATTTATGTTTCTTTTTCCTCGTTTTGTTTCAGATTTTAAATAAAAAAAAAAAAAATGAAAACCTTGCGTAGAATTAAAAATAAAGAAATTTTCAGAAGTCAGGTTGATATTGTTGCCGTGGTAGCAATTCAGGAATAGAGATCGAGTTCAAAATTTCATGAGGGGGCTACATGTCCTGCCCGTAGGATACGTCGACCCTTGACTTCGGTTTTGGAATGTAAGCTACGTAAAGTTTTGGTGAATTTAATATAGGAACGTCAAAATTCAGAAATGTTTTAGGAAAAAAAATATTGTATGGAGTACTGAATGGAAGATTTATCAGCCGATTTTAGAAAATAAAATGAAGCGCAGCAGGGATCAGTTATACGCTGCCAACAGAATTGTTGGGCGGGGGGGGGGAGAGGTCGCCGAAACTCACCTGTGCCTTCTTGTATGTTGTAAGCAGAATTTTTTGACAGAACCTTTATTTTTTAATTTTGTCCCTTTTATTCGTTTGCATTTTTCCATACCAACGGGGAAATTGTGTCACTTTGCAGAATTAAATTGAAGAATACTAAAACCTATCATCAGGATGTCACATTGCGTGATTTCTCCTTCTGCAAGCGAAAATTTGATGCCACATAATGATCACGTATAATGATGTAAAAACATTGTTAAATAAGGGGTAAAATTTTTAGGTGCTCGTCTCATGCCAACAATAAAAATTAATAAATTTTCTTATGTCTTAAACTCCCTTGGGCAACACAGCATTTTATGCATTATAGAATAAAAATATGCGTCACTATCGTTTTTTTTTCTAAATTTAATTATTACTAAAATTGTTTGTTTATTACTACTAATAAATTAACTGGCTTTTATTAGAACAAGTTGCACGCAGAGGCGTACATTACGGCCACAGAACAATAGTAAACTGAATAACTTTAGAGATTATTTCACATTGCTATAGTCTTTTGCTTGCTACTGTTGACAAATTTCGAAATAAAGCCGTCTGTTAGCAAAAGAAGTCATACAAAATTTATGAGCTACGGCTCTTAATCATTGGCAAAATTTATAGTGCAACGGAATATGCAATTATAAAGTGTTTTTTATGGGTGTATTTATGAACATTTTGGAAATAAATTAATAGTCAGAAGATTATTTTTGTGCTTAAACATTACATTCTCCGCAAAATTTTAATGTCGATAAAATTTTGTTTTATTCGATATAAAACACTTAGGACTAACATGATTTGCCAAAAAATAATCGAAAATAAAATACGCCCCCCCCTTTTTAAACCTACTACATATAGTAGGTTTTTATGCCGGAAAAACGAAAAATCGAAATTGAAAAGCTATCGGGAGCACCTCTAAATTTGAACTTAGAAAAAATTTTTAGTATGACAAGAGGGTTTTTTTTCTAAATTCCCGGGAACAATGAATTCGGCTAAAAACTGCACTTCACAAAGTTTGTTTTTACAGTAAATCAGTTTGCGGATTTGTCGCAGACGTCGGGAATTAATTGTCAAGCGCTAATTAGTGAAACTGCGACCCGCGCCCTCAGAGCATCTCCTCTTACCAAATACTTGGTGGATAATCACCACACAATGTATGTGGGCTAGAGACCTGCCCACGCCTAGCGTATCCCAGAGAATGTGACATTTGAACTGAACCCGGAGTATTATGTTTTAGTATAGACCCCCGGCTCTGTACACCATTTCGCCTTATTACCTCCCCCTTTCTCTCTTTTTGTATCCTTGTCCTTATATTTCTCAGCCAGAGACATTAAATGTCGCCTTCTTACTCCCTTTTCATCTCTTACACTCTTGAAAACTTATATTTTGTAATGATCAACTTCATGGCAAATTTGACGTGGATAAACATAGATATAGTGTTTAGCGGTCCCATAGATACTCAACAGAATCATCTTTGAAAAAATTTTTTATGCTGGATCTGCGGTTCGGCCACATTGGCCACTACGCTTACCAGATCCTCAAGTCCTTTTCTTTTGTCATCAAAACCGGGCCTATGCGAAGCATTGTCCATGGAACAAGTAGCGTTTTGTAGCCATTTTCTACTCAACGCCCCCAGCACTAAATTCCCATTGAAGAGCGAAAACATTGTAGCGCAAATTCTTCATCTGAAAACGTGAAAATTTTGCTCAACATCAAAAACGAGACGCATATATAAATAAAACAACGAAAAGCGCAACCTTTTCGATGGCGAGACACTTTCAATCAAAATAATCTACACAAAGAAAAACAGGCAACGCAGATGTCACCACGGAACCCATCATGAAACCGGCGGGAACCCGCGCGTGCCTCAGTGGGTGTGCGGGATGTTTCCGCCTGAAGCAATCTTAAAAGGAGAGACGTGTTAACGCTGAAAATGCCGCGTATAGAAATGCTTTCGCATTCTCTGGTCTTGGGTGTCTCAACCAAATAGTTTTTCACAGCGCCTACTAGAACTATCATCAGTCCTTTTTACT
>JAZHYW010051389.1:0-12314 GCA_037355805.1 Ixodes ricinus
GCAGACCTACTAACCACTAGTCTTGTTCGTACAGAATTTGTGGGGTACATTAAGAGCTGGAAAAGAGGGTGACATGCAAAATTTGATTTTTATAGGCTGCATCAACACTTGCATCAACCATTCCTCGCCACCGTTTTAGAATGCAGCTCTTAGGCGGCCGTTTCCGGGTTTTGTAGCGTCGGGCGTCGCTGTCGCCATCAGCGTAACCGAGGTAAATTTAGTGGGAAAATTGATGTCACATGGCCTCAACAACAATTCAGTTTCCCCGCTAAATTTAGTGGGGGAAATGACGTCACATGACTTGGTGCCATGTCAGCTATGAACAAATTCACTTGCTCTGTTAGATGTAGCAGGAAAAGTTTTGTCACATGACCTCAACAGCACAGCACCATGATCCCCGATTCCATCCAGAATTTTGCTGTTTTGTTGTTCCGATGCCTTTTTTACTCTGTCATTTTTGTGTCAAAGTGCATATTTTTTATTCTCATTGTAATCGTTTCTAATAATTTATTTTGGATCATGACTTTTTGGGTTCTTGTCGCACATGTTAGCATTATAACTTCATTTGCACATCCGTTTTCTTCTATCTACATGCTTTCGCTTTGCATGTGTTTTTCCCTCCCTGTAATACAAGATTTTTTTTTTTTTTTACTGTTTATTATTATTATTATTTTTTTGACTGATGCTTACACTGAATGTACCTCGCCTCATGTAATGTCCTTAATTGGGCCTTTGAGGTACCGTGAATAAACAAATAAATAAATAAATACATTCCCCACTAAATTTAGCGGGAAAATTTACGTCACGTAATGACAACATCAATTCAGTTTCCCCACTCAATTTAGTGGAGAAAATGACGTCACATGACTTGGTGTCACATCACCTAGTATGAACAAATTCAGTTTCTCCGCTAGATTTTGCGGGGAAATTAACGTCACATGCGGAGGAGGATGAGGGGAAAGTATGGAGGAGGAGATGGAAAGGAGGAGGAGGAAGGAGGGGATTGGAGGAGGAGGGGAGAGGAGGAGAATGGAAGGAGGAGAGAAGAGGAGGAGGAGGGGAGGGGGGCGGACAGGAGGATGAAAGGACTAGGAGCAGAAGAGGAGGGGAGGAGGAAGAGGGGCATAGCCTCCCCTCCTCCTCAAGAGGTGCGCTATAATTTCGCGTTACAGAGATTTGTAAATGTCTACGTGCTGTTTCTTTTCTTAATGAGTCAGCACTGTTAGCTGCAATCCACCTCCCCTTATGTAATGCCTTCAAAAAGGTGACCTTAAGGGTATAATAAATAAATGAACTGATCCTTCAAAGGATTACATAAAAGTACATTCATCAAATAAACACTGCACCCCCTGAGGAGAACTATCATGTAGAAAAGGTAATAATAATGGCCAATTCTTTCGGTGAAACATGCAGTATGACACTTGTGTCATGTGGCTTTCGCGTCTTCAGCTCGTTGCTCGCCCACCCACGGCGGAAACGGGAAGCGCTGTAGTGAGGGTCCCCCGATTCTCCTGTTCAGCGGTCATGGCTCGCGAAATGTAATTTCCAAACGCAAACAACACTCTTCACTGTCCCAATGTAGTGCTGCAGCCAGTATGGGATTGTACCTTACTAGAGTGTTTTAGTATTGCATATAGAAGCAAACGCAAGCGCTGTGCGTTTGCGTTAGAGTTGCGTGCCCAACGTTGTGCGTGTCCCTCATCGCCATGTGCCAATCCAAGACCGCAATTTTGGGCTCCGCACACGCACAGTGGAGGACACGCAAAGCTAACATAAACACACAGCACTTGCTTTTGCTCGTATACGCAATACTAAAACTCAAAACTGTTGCACTGGCTTCCAACGTGCTGCAGTGAGCAGAGGTGCAAGCAGGTAGGCGTTCCTTCGAACTGCAAAGGCTGAGATTGGCAAAACGACGGCACGTAAAAAAATGAAAGTAACTAAATGTTCTGAAAAAATCTATAATTTAAAAAAAATCAGTTTTTTTATTTTTTTTATTTTGGGGCATTTGAATTGATATTGGTGGCGACATTGTAACTCTTCGCCGAGTGTCAAAAGTCGCGACTTCGACCGCAAAAATATGCTTTACCCCGATTAATGTAATTTTACATGAATTTCTCACACTAAGCGAGAACGTTTTAATAGATTTTAGATTATTTTTATTTTATAACTTGGTAATTAGAAATGCTGCAATTTGCACCAGTGATGATATATAATTAGCACACTTTTGATTGACATACTTGTTTGCGCGTTTAAAATTAGATCATAAGCAACAAATTATTAGAGCTTGAAAAATTGTGCATTAAAATATCTGAATTTTAATATTATTATTATTAATGATACAAATCACGGCAATGTATGCCTCCATTAATGCCACAATCAGAAAAATACAGCCCTTTAACCATAGTAGTCTTTCCAGAAAGCTTTCATATTTTTTTTCTTTTTAGCATATGAAAATTTTTGACATCGTTATCAAGATAGACAAACAGACAATGGATGCAATATGAAGTCCTATGGTCATGCGTTGTCATAAAAAACACACGCTTCAGCTGTCTGAGCCGGATTTCGTCTTTGTGTTGATGTAGTGAGAACAGTGTTTAAAAATGTATACGTTTTGTGGAAATATTGTAAAAATGTGATTTATTCTGTTATTCTTGTGCTGGGAATAATGTTAAAGCAATTAATAATCTAAATACCCAGAAACCCATTAAAAGGCCCGCAGTTACTTGACAATTATCTGAGCGAGAAAAGGCAGCGAGAACGCGACAAATATAAGCACTGATTTTTCCAACAACTACAGTATTCTATGTTACGTCTAAGGTGTATGAAGGACCCTGTCTTTAAAGGGACACTGAAATCTCCGAAATATTTTGAAGTTCCTGAATCGAACATGTGTGCCACAAAATAAAGTTTCTGCAAACAACTTGTTTAACTAAATAATTACGATGTGAGACACATCTTGAGCTATGAAAAGAATTCGAAATTAAGACCTACCTATCGATAAATTAAATCCAAAATAGAGGTTAGTTTCGGTTTTGCTCCAGAATTAAAACGTGCCTCCTGGAGTAAGTACTACGCTAAACACCGTTTCTGTTTTCGGGATAAAGAGGTGACCTGCACCCATAACACCCTAGCTTCCTCGTATTGCCAGAAATAATTTGTGTCGCTATTAGGTTGAAGGTACTGCAACTTTTCATAAAAAAAAGACCATGAAACTGCAGAAAGTGAACTCGCAGCCACATTCCTCACAAAATATTAGTATAGGTACTTCTAAGACTGGTTCCACACATGAATTCATTATCAAACGGTAGTTCTTCTGAATCAAAATTCGATGCCCAAAAGTAAAACTGAGATAAACATGTTTGGAAGTTCAAAAGCTTCTTTTAGATTGTGCTCGCAATAACTTATTCTGGAAAAATACTTTGGTTATAGGAGTAAAACGTCTTGACAGCATTCATCAGGATATTTTAAAACTGGTAGACTACTTGTTAAATATGCGACTTTTAAAAAGAATTCCAATTTTAAGTGTCAGTCCGTCCTCGAAGGACACACTGACACCGTTAATTCGCATGCAAATTTCAGTGAACGACTTAGCGTCATCATCTTTTGATATTTTTCGTGACTTTGCTTCCTTCAAGCGTGATCTTGACATACTGCTGTACCATGCCTAAAACAATGTCTCATTAAGTCTTTTTTTTTGTTGTGTTTGTGCCATTACATCAGAACCTCATGGTTGTTCTGTTGTTCTTGGGCGCTAAAGAAATAAAGGATTATTATTAATATTAAGGTAGAGTTTCCCCTCAAAGGGATGGTGAACCGAAATTTAGATTTCAGAAAACAATGCAGGAGCTGTAGGCGGGACGCTACAATCCCTACAACACTACTCGTAAGGCGATATCTCAAATCGACGGCCGTATTTTTGGAAAAAAAGTCGAGATTGAACGAGGCCGACGAGGCGCGTGACGTCAAGATATCTCGTTTCTTCCTCTCTTCGTTTCGCTCCCTCAAGGCGGCGAGGCGGAGAAGACGTGAGGCCGTTCCCTCTCCTTCTCGGAGAACCAAGACGTAAACATATCTGTCAAATGCGCCTCCTTTTTTTGAAAAATATGGTCATCCGTTCAATATATCATTGTATGAGAAGACTAGGAAAGAATGTTTGTAGCATCCCGTTGCACGCTTTTGCCGCCGTGCTTTGTGGAATCCAGATTTCGGTTCAGCATCCCTTTAAGTAGAACATTCTGATTAACTCAATGTTGATACCAAACAACGATACGATGCATGCATAAAATTGCCGGCAGAGTATTGAGTATTGTTATCAGAGTAATAAAAAAGAAATCTACTAAAACTCCCTATCGTCACACACTCGATTTTCAAAAAGGGGATTGACTCACTCGCTCAGTTGGCACCTGAGTTCCTCCAGTGTCAGCTCGTGTTCGGCTTACACTTCCTCTCCATCTCGCTGAATTCCACCTTCAACTTCTCGTGCTCCTAGAAACCATTAGAGGAAAAGAGCAGAGCTGTCGCCTCAACTTTTTATCTCCCCACTGCCGCTGCTTCCAGTCATTTCCAAAACATCTGTACATCTCAGCACTTCGGGAAGTACTCTATATGTTTGCACAGTCTTTGTTTTAATTTAGATACAAATTCTTTTCAAGCCTTTAGGCAATTGCAGAGTTAAATACTTCACAAGCGTGTGAGTTAATGATAAGCATACAGGCAAGCCAGGGTGTTCACAACATCTTAAAAGGTGCTGTAGCAAAAAAACAAAACAAAAGAACAACAACCTTGTTTTCTTTTTTCTTAGTCACATATGCTGAAAATGTTAGGCACAGGGAGAAGAGAATGAGCCGTTTTGAGGGTGGCGTGTACGGTCCACACTAAAAAGATTAGCAACGAGTGGTCGACGGCCGAGAAGGTGACACCGTCGCACAAAGCATTACATAATGTCGTCAAAAACATCAAAAGTGAGAGTGGTTGGCCTGCTGCCACTTTACAATCACCAGGCGGCTTTGGCAGACAATAATAATTTGCAAGGAGTTTTTTTTTATTTTTATTATAGTTGGTGACAGGCTAAGAATGCAGTCAAAGCTTTGCCTTTGGCGTGACCTTGTTTTCTTCCGCCGAGTTTTAACTGCATGTGTAACGTGTTATGATAGGTAGAAATCTCGTGGCTGAAGGCAGAGCATCTATTGCACTTATAATCTGTCACAGAATAGATCAATAGTGTCATCTATAATATTTACCAGTAAGACGTCTTTAACCCTTTAAGGGGTTCTAGTTTTTTTTTCCCGAAAGATGTTTCTAAGTGGTCGAGTTTTGCTTTGAAAGGAATAGTATAAAGAAATTATAAATTCACATGTTTCTTTCCTAATTATCTAGCGAGAGCATGCACGGTAGCTTGCAAGCTGTTCAGGTCTAGAAGTGGAAATATTAAGGAAGAAAACTGGTCACTTTTCTTCCACTTGGTTTCATTTGGAAGCATTTAGGTAGCACCAGAATGCTTTTGCGTCATTCTGGTGGTTTCAGAATCTGAACTGGAGGTAATTTACAGATCTCCTCCACTGGATGGTAAGCTCTCATAATCTAAATTCATCATGGAGAAGCTTTAAAAGTCTTAGTCGGAAGAGCTGCCACTCCCACTGCCACTACCGCCAGCGCAGACGACATATGAGGCTACCCTTTTGCGCATATCGTGTGCACGAAGCGTCTAATTTAAAAACTATGAATAGCCCCAGCAAAGCGAAATACTGTGTGCATATAATGTTTATAGTTTGCCAAACGTGTAACAAATAGCAACACCTCTCGCGGTGCGTGCAGTTTTGCGTTTAGGCGGGCACTTTCTAACGTGCAGTCGCCGCCGTACGTCTACTGCGACGACCGTCAAAGGGTTAAAAACAGCCAATGGGTAAAAAATTCATTTTAAAAAGTAGATAATCTTCTCTCGACGAGCAAGCATAAAGAGACCCCATGTGCACTATTGTGCATAGCCAGAAAACGCCTGAGGGAGTAGTGGCATTTCAAAAATCAGCAGAACCCATCCTTTGGGAATGATTATCTACGTTAATGCGAATAGCATCAAACGGTGCGGAGTTATGCGCGTTCGTCAGGTGGCCGGCACACTCTAGATACGCCAGCCCACTCTTAAGGCGATTCTAAATTTGTTGACACTTTCACAGCTCTGCGCACGATCTCCGCAGCCCAGCACGTGCGTTTGTGTCACTTAGGAAGGCGAGCAAAGCACGCGCCATACGCACAAACACTCAAAATGGTACCGACCAGACTTTCTGGCGTCTCAGCTAGTCTCAACCAACGGGACTCTAAACGGTTGTTTATATCTTTACCATAGGACGCGCCTTACAGCGCTGTCACAGCTACCGGTGCGCGCGCGTTCCATGCACGAGGGCTCATTCCGCTCTCGTGAGGGTGAGCACGGCCGCTACATCACCCTCTCCCGAGCGCGGGAGAGGGTGATGCTAGCGGCCGTGCTAAGCCTCACGAGAGCGGAATGAGCCCTCGTGCATGGAGCACGCGCGATGGTACAGATATAAACAGGTGTTTAGAGTGCCTTGAATGACTGCCTTCATAGCTCTGTGGTTAGCGCGTCTGCCTGCTGATCAAAGGGTCAACGGTTCGAATCCCGCCGGCGCCGGTCTTTTTTATTTATTTATCGACCCGCGGCGTAAGAGGTTAGATAGCCAGATAGATATATAGATAGATAGATAGATAGATAGATACATAGACGAAAAGTGCGTGAAGTATCCAAAGAATGCTATTCGCATTAAAATGTACTTCGGGAATGGCTGCTGTCTGCTGGCTTGCCCCAAAGCAATGGACCCCGCCAAACAACTTATTCCCTCCACGTTTGCGTGGCTGCATGCAGTGCCACAACACGTGGCACTGCATTGGCTGGGCTGATGGAAGGGCAACACGCCCTTCCATCAGCCCAGCAATTGCTCGTTTATGCTAATCTCTTTTTCGGTGCTGACTCCACCTCGGGGGTGGGAGATAGCGAAGCAGCGCGAAGGACTTCCTCTCGTGATGGAGCTTTACCTGTGCCATCTGCTGGAAAGATTCTATGCCCTGTTGCAGCCTGGATGCCTGGTCCTGCTGCTCTGCCACAGTGGCTTGCAGGGAAACCCTCCACTCTCGCTCTATCTTCAGGTCAGATTCGAGCAGGGACCTGGAGAGAGAAAGCTCGGTCACTCCGGGAGGCTGGTGCGCACACTTGCGCCCGCTTATGACCGTGTGCCTTAAAGCCTCTTACGATGAGAAAACCCGCTGGTGCCACTTATTGGATAGCAGCGAAACACCTGTCATTTCCTTATATTTCCTACTTTTCTTTGTGCATCGTTCTTTCTTTCTTTGCTCGAAAAGCTTTTGACAAAGTTATAAACGACCACTTCTCATGGATAGTATGTATATATGATCTTGCAAATATCAGAATACCTTCGCTCCAGTGAAATGCAGTTTCAGGGTCACCTCAAAGGCGGCACCAGCGTCTCCCTTCGTCGTAAGAGATTGCAAGAATTCGATCGTGAGCAAACGCAAATGTGCAAACAAACCCTAAAGCGAAAGAAAAAAAAAGAAAAAAACCCCCCTCGTTTTTGTTGGAAGTTTATCACTTGTGACAGAACGTTTCAATGGCACTCGAGTACTTAAACGTGTTAAGTACTTCCCTAGGTGGGACTGAGAACATATCCGGCCCGAGATGCGGCCCACTGTACTCCGTTTCAGCCTTACGATGGACTGTGGAGAATGCCACCAAGCCGTCGTAGCCAATCCAATGCTGCGTGAATGTCATGTGGCCTTGGAAAGGACACAGCTACGTGTGGGATGTGTAGTCATGCGATACTTTCACTGCGCTCGATTGGCTGCAATCAGTGGCGCGTAGCCAGGAATCTTTTTCGGGGGCTGGGATGTCCATGACTTGGGGTGCGGAGAGGGAAAGGGGGGACATAAGCCCAAGCACCTTGGCTGCAATAGCTTGTACAGTCAAGCCTCGATATATCGAACAGGGATATATAGAATTATTGCCTATAGACCTTTTCACCCTTCTCCGCATGGGCGCTGCCATCTTGGAATCACGTGACGCGGCAGCCATTAGGTTGCTGCAACTTGCTGCTCCACTCTCCCCTCCTCGCCTTGGCGGATGCGTTGTATTCGTGCCTTTCGTCGCATTTCACCGCGCTTTCTTGCCTTACTTCGGAAACTGTAGTCCGATACGTTTACTTCGACGACTGAGACATCACGAGAGGTTTGTTTACTAATAGTGGCGGAACATTCTCAGTAAGAAGCGCGTATATTTATATCGCGCATTTAGGATCGGAAGGCATCAAAAATAGTCAGCGCAAGGAGACTATCTGTATTTAATGCAAGGATCGTTATTTGTATTCATAATATATCGAAAACAGTTTCTTTAGATTATGTGAGGAAACTTGTGGAGCAGATAGGCAACGGACGTTTAATTTGTATTTTATTTGAGGCCAGAAGTAATGGTACGTCAACATCAGGCGATTTGTTTGTTCATAATATCACACCTAGATGTGTATGAAGTTCTCAATCTTTTTTTGCGAAGTAACATTCGGTTGGTCGGTTTACTTATGAAGTTTAAGAAATTGTATACCGTGCTCGCTCCCATTTTGACATGTTATTTAAGTGATTTATTGATTATATTTAGATAACCAGTGCCATCCACTTAAAATTATTTTAACACAAAGATTGAGACTTCCTGCATAAGAAACTGCCACAGACACTTAACAGTAGCAAGTTTTAGAATAGTGTGCACAAAGAAATAACGTCCTTTCTATTTGCAAATCCAAAACGCGGTTTGGGTTCATGCGTATGCGTAATAATAACAATTTGGTGTTGTTTTTTTTTCGTTTTTTGCGTACGTTGTTTTAATTTTTGTTAGTATCAGGTTTCCACTATATTTGACGCCGAAAGAAAAAAAAGAGCCGTCTGCATAACAATAATTTGAGTCCAGGGTTGTCGATGGCGAATAGAAGCTTACTTTTGGTGGCTGGCGACACCAAAATTTACAAAGCGAATATGTTCAAACAAATAAATATTTGTTCACATAGGTCCGTGAAGTGGTGCCTAGCGCTAGAATTCAGCCAAACTTTCCCAGGTATTTCTCCTCCTGTGCCCTTTAATTTTATTTGGCCAATTTTACGGAAGACAAATGCCAGATTTAATTTCATCGGGCTTGTCACTTATATCACATTTTGAAAAAGCAAATGTTGATATAAAAATAGTTTATTTCCCAGATCCAATAGAGCGAAATGCTGCTTATGAGTACTTTTAGCAGGGTTGATAATTTAAGAAATTTCCTACTCAGCCTGTCAAAACATGCACAAATACTCCCTAGAAAAAAAAAAGAGGCTGAGACGATATTACTTGTTTATAACAATTATCTCTGTCATTACACGATATCGTCTTTAGTCTGCGAAGTTCACTAAAGCCTTTGGTGCCCACGAAAACCAAACAGTGAGTAGTAAACTTGCGAGCTTATCTGTTCTGGCCGATCCAGCACATTGCTTATCAAGCTGTCGATATGCTTCTTACCATTCACGTGTTAGTCTCTTTATTAGTTTGTTTTTCTGAAAACTGGTATCATTAGGTACGGCTGTAAGACGGTGGTACTCTTCCCTGTACATCAGTCAGGCGTTTCGCAACCAACCATAGTCAGATACATCAAAGGAGTTGGTAAAGAAGCCCGCAATTTAGGCTCAAAAACACCTCGTAGTCCTCAAAGCGCCTCAAAAGCAACTGTTTCATTCGCTGCGTGCTACAAGTAAAATAATCTAATTACAAAATTGAGCAACAACAACGTAAAACAGCAACTAGCCGCGTTCACGCTTGAAACCGGAACCAACCAAATTGAAGCAACCTAATGGCGCCGAAGTGCGTCAGCGCCCTCTATCCGCCGGTGAGGCAACTACTGAAATGAAAAGGTCTATATCGAACGCTTCCATATCACGCAGAAAATCGCATGCATTTTTTATTTTTTATTTCGAACCGGGTCGGACATAAAATGGATATATCGAACTCCGCCACCCCAAACAGCCCGCGCTCTTTTGACAGGCGGCGAGCTTTCCCGCAACACCCTCGAAGATAGCGGTGGCGCAATGGGCGTTTCCGACTGCCTACACACACGCCGAGGGCGCCATTTGAACGTAGCGGCGCACGCACGCCGCTGCCTGGATAGTTTGTCGCAACGTCAACGACGCACTGCATTTGCCGCACCGACTCCTCCTCCTCGGTATTATCGGTAGTGCTACGCGTGTGATCGTAGTTCTCCGGAACAACGGCGGAGTTGACGGACGTGGAGATCGCAGCGGAAGTTACAGCTGAGCGGCCAAGCGAAGACGTTGCCGAGGTTGATCCCGCAAGCACTGATGGTGCTCCGCTCCCGACTTCAACTGAGGCTGTAGCTGCTTTGGCCCTTCTACGCCGCTACTGCGGCGCAATAGAAGGCACGGGCCTATCGCTTGTTGATCGTTTAGACTATGTTGAGGACGCCTTAGTTAAACACGCCTTTGCCAACAAGAAGCAGGCTACCCTGCAGCAGTACTTTCAGCCAAAATAAATACTTTGTTTGAAGCTTCAAGTGAGTATTTACTGCACCACGGTTGGTTCATTGATTGATTTGTACAGTGGGGTATTCTTTTTTTTTCCCTATTTTAATTCAGCCTTTGAGTGCGAGATTTCCCAGCTCCCGCAAGCTGAGCGGCACGGCGGCGCGCCGTAGCAGACGACACGCGGCTGCTCCCGCCTCTGCGGTCGGTCGGCGCGCATGTGCCGCCTGTCGGCGCTTCGCGGAGCGCGACGGCCACGCGCTTTTAACAAGTTTTTGATGCGTTTTTGATGTGATTTAATATATCGAATTCTGGCTATATCGAACTATTTCGCCATCACCGCGCAGTTCGATATATCGAGGTTCGACTGTAGCGCCTGCTGCAGTCTGTTGTAAGGTGAAACAGAGTATACAGCCTGCTCATGTGCCAGAAAATATGGCTGGTAGAGATCGGCGTCTGCAAATTTTAAGGAGACCCCCCACAAGAAAAGATTTCTTCGGTTTAACGACCCTTTATGGGAGTGCAGTATCAGATGAGCCCAGATGGTTCGTTTTATGTATGGTGCAGCAATTTGGTCGAAGTCAAAATGCTGCTGGTAAAACTTTATAAGTATGAGTATCCTAATATGCTGTGTTTGTAACAACCAGAGAGAGTTAGAAGGTGAGAAACTCTGGTTAATGTTTTCAGTGTGTTGGAAGAGAAAAAAAAAACAGGAGACCTTTTCTGATCTCTGTCCACCAATTGTTGGCCCAGGCTGCGGGTTGTTTCTTCGAAAGCTTGCCTCTGCCTTTCCACAGTCTGCATTCTGTGGAAGGAAAAGTCATTCAGATATGGCCAGTAAATTATTGATATATCACTATTTGAATCTTGACAAATAACATAAACTGCACACAGAGCCAGTTTGCTGAGTTAATAAACCGCCTACCAAGTTTTTGTCAAATACTCTCCGTCACATAGACACAACTAGACTCGAAGTATTCGAGTTTACACCTTACTGTAGTGATCGCTCATTAATCCAAACTGCTTAATACAGTGGAACTTCTCTATAACAACAAAAAATACGGACATAGTCAAGCAACATTTTGGTAAGTTTATAATGCTTGAATAATCACTTGAAGTTCTGATATCATAGAAGTGCCATAGGAAAAAAATAAATAAACTGACTTCATAACTATAAAAAGGTTTAATTGTAATAAAGAAATCTCATACAGTTTTTGTGGTAAGAGGTTGAGTTGACACTTTTTACCATGTAAAGTGGGAAAACAGATTGACAGGACAACATGAATCTTTGTCTAGGTTGTCTATTTAAAGGGATGGTGAACATGAAATTTGGATTTCAGAAAAACAATGCAGGAGATGTAGGCGGACGCCACAATCCCTACAACACTACTCGTAAGGCGATATCTCGAATGGACGGCCTTACTTTTGGAAAAAGAGGTCGAGATTGAACCAGGCCGACGAGGCGCGTGACGTCAAGATATTTAGTTTCCTCCTCTCTTCACTTTGCTCCCTGAAGGCAGCAGGAGGAGAAGACGCGAGGCCGTTCCTCTCCTCGGAGAAACATGAAGTCAACAAACCTGTCAAATGCGCCTCCTTTTCTTGAAAAAATACGGTCATCCGTTTGAGATATCGCTGTATGAGTGATGTTTTGGTGTTTGTAGCATCCCGTTGCACGCTTTTGTTGTGTGTTTTGTGGAATCCAGATTTGCGGTTCAGCATCCCTTTAAGGTTGTGTTT
>JAZHYW010051390.1:0-12644 GCA_037355805.1 Ixodes ricinus
ATGGATGGATGGACGGATAACGGATGGCACTGCGCGGTAGCTTGCAACACTAATATATACAACTATCAATGCGTTTTCTATCACCAGTTGCGGAGATGCATCGTCTGCGGTGACCCAGATCGGGGAAAAAAGAACATCAGCCCTCTCTCAGACAGCCATTTTTCTTCATTTTTATGTCACCTAACATCAGAACTACTTGCATGTTGAGATCACTTTAAATATAAGTGAATGGTCTGACGATCTTCGTCTCACTGTTGTTTGTTGTACTTTGCTCCAATTTTCTCATGAATTTCTCCACTCTTCTATCCACCAACCACCTTCGGCGAGGGGCGACGTCTGCCACCCTTCGGGAATGGCAGGACTAGTCTGCACAATTTAGACACAATGTTTGTCTCTGAATGCACACATTGGGAAATCTGTGTCTTCAACCTTGGTTCTGCATGTTTTTGTCCTCAAGATTTGCTCCTTCCTCACAGCGTTTCTTTGACCTAAAATAAACCAAAACATAAAAAAGGAAGGTTTATTTGCTAAATCAAGAGGGAGCGCCATCTGAGTCAGAACGGGAGTCTTGAGGACAAAAACGTACAGGGCCAAGGTTGAAGACACAGATACAATGTGTGCATTGTGTAAGGAGGAGACGGAAACAATTGAGCATGTCATTCTAGATTGTACGGAGCTTAGTCCTGCCATTCCCGAAGGGGTGACAGACGTCGCCCCTTCGCTGGAAAGATGGACGGGTGGATTATAGAAGAGTGGAGGGAACGAAGAGAGGTTGGAGTGCTGGTGGAAATTATCTAGGGAAAATTGGACTAAGTACAACTAGAGCAGCAGGGAGACAGGCAGGACAGAGGATAATTGGGACTCCGTCCTGCGTGGCTCTGGCCTCAAAGTCTCAACCCCGTCCCCCAGTGGGTCTGGTGTTAGGTGACGCCGACAAGGTTCGACCAGAGGAAAATTGGCTGTCCCCCTTGCCGAGGGGAGGAGGAGGGAGCTGATGTTCTTATTACTTTTTTCCCCGATCTCCCAAAGGTCTGCCTGGCGATCATCTCCATAGCCTTGGTGATAGAGAAACGCATTGGCTTGAAAGGGGAAATCAGGTTCTTGTTACTCTTCTTAGGCTAAGTGGTGCAAGCTACCGCACGGTATAAAGGGTACAGCCGTTATTATCCATCCATCCATCCATCACATGTAAGGTCTGTACTATCTACCCGCAACATCCTAAGGATGTCCCCCCCCCCCCCCGTTTTTGGCATGATGTGCTATTTTTTTTTCAAGAACACAAAAGATAGCTTATTTTTAATAAATAAGATGCCCTGGCCAATGGCGACATCCCTTAAAATTGGGTTAGTTAGCTACGGCAGGAGATAAGAGGACACTGATGACAGGGAAGGGCAATCATGCTTGCTTCATCGCCCCTTCCTGAGATAAGAAGTTTGACAAATCACGATCTAAGAACTATAATTTTTTGTCAACTTTTTTTATCACACATCAAAAGGTAGTAAGTAGCTGATTCCTTATTTTTACTCGATTTGCTCTCAATTTATAGTCAGTCAACTACCTTGGGATATTATGGCAGTTTTTTTTTTTTTTTGCTTTAGTTTGCAGGAAAACATTGGCGCCGCACACTGTATAAAAAGGATTAAGCAGACAAGCACTCGAAAAACCTCGAACTTGTCGCGAGGTGGTCAGTTGGGTGGGTTGTTATAGGTTAAAGATGCCTAAAGTTTGTGGGGTCTCGTCAGCCCCCTTCTGGACGACAACCGGACGCCGGCGCCTGGGGACTCGGTTTCAGTCGCCTCCGTGGCAAAGACGGCGCCTTTGAAGTTTGGCGCCCCAGTGCCTCCTCCCTCAGGGCCCATCTTGAAGATATTGCCTGTGTCAGCGGTGGGCATCCTAGGCCCCCCCTCCCAGACAGCGTTGGCGCCTGAGGACCCGTATGTGCTACGGCAGAACGGGACGGGAACTCCAGCGAGAGACCGCCCATGATGGGAGACAGGAGGCTCCCGCCTGTCTGCGTGCGCGGCGACCGCGGGGAACGAGGGAAGCTGGGACGACAGACGACGGGAGATTGCAGAGGGGACTCTTGCGCGGGAAACGGGCCACGACGGACATTCACGGTGGTGGCAACCGCGACGTCGGCTCGGGCGACGGCCCCGTGACATGGTCCGGACTTAGACCCACGGATTCGACCCTCGACGGCGGCGTCCCCAGGATGCGGTGTGGACTATCACCGCAGGGACGATCGGCATGCAGCAAACAGTGGCGGCGCACCCCTTCCAGGCTTCCTTGATCAGCTCTCCCGATCCCAAAATCCCCCAGCAGAATGAGAGTGGAATAAACCCCTTCTGCCGAGAGCTATGCGTTGCTCTGTCACGTTCATCCGGAGACAGGGGCCCGGGAATCAGACGAGAGCCCTACAAGTTGCACACAAAAAAACGGGGACAGAGGAGGGACAGACGTAGATGACAGACAAGCGAACACTCACAACTCACATGTATCTCTTTCTTTCTTTCAATAGATGTGAGTTGAGTGTGCACTTGTATGTCGTCTACGTGATTCCTCTCCTCTGTCTCCGCCCTTTTGTGTGCAACTTTAACCACGTTCAACCTGTCGCGGCAGAACGATCGTGCCTAACCAATCGTCTCCTTCCTTTCTCCGTTCTTCTGTTCTTTCTCATTATTTCTCTCGGGACCACCGAATTCAGCGCTTTGACATGCCGCGTCCTGGTCCCGTCTTTACCCCTCCACCCAGTGTGGCAGGAGATGCAACTTCTCGACTCCATTTATGCCATGAGATGAAAATCCTACATTTAAACAAAAAACAAGACCTGCAAGAGTCTAGCCACCAAGAAAAAACATTCAGCCTTTCCACTCTCATGAAGAAGGAAAAGCAGCGGAGCTGTACTTGATACACTGCCGCAATGCACACGCGCCGATTCCAGCTTCTTCTTGTCCGACACGCCGCCGATCGTGGATATGTCTTTGGCGACCCAGAGTAGGTCGCACACGGCACACGTGACGCCAAACGGGTAATCCACGAACTCCCTCCGGAACATCGCCGTCGCGCCCGGGAACTGTTCAGCCGGCGTGGAGTGCAGTCGTTGCCGGTCCTCGCGTTTGCGCTTGGCCTGTGTGGCACGATTGTCGTCCGTAGCATTGGCCTGCCGGCGCCCTTTGCATTGCTGGTTCTGTTCTCGGCGGCGGCTTTCCTGGCAAGCGATGTGCTCTTCTTTGGCAAGGGAATCTGAAGCGCTCGACGCAGTGGAAGTCGAGGCGACAACGGCTTTGCGGCGATTACGGACCCATTCGCGCTGCTGTGTATGTCGCCGCTCCTTCCGCAGCCAGTCTTTTTCCCCGAAAGGGCGCGTGGCCGACCCATCCTAAGTCCAAACCGAAACTGATCAGAGCGTAGGAAACACCGCGCAAAACAGACGAGGACGAAGAAACACACGTGACGAGCGCTGCGCTCGTCACGTGTGCTTCTTCTTTGTCGTTGTCTGTTTTTCGCGCTGTTTCCTACGATGAATTCCCATCAATGCGCCGCCCAACTAGCCATTCTTCTATGACAGCTGGAAAGGTTGGCGCCATCTACGAGCGACGACAGCAACCATACTGGTTGTGTGCTTGCCGCCGTCGTTTATAGATGGCGGTAGCTGCCCAGAGGCGTTTTGTCGACAAGTGTTTTGTACCGGACACGATCCTCGGGAACCGAGCCCTTAACAGCTCCGCTGTAAAAATATTTACAGAAAAAAAATCAGCAGAACCCATCCTTTGGGAATGATTATCTACGTTAATACGAATAGCATCAAACAGTGCGGAGTTATGCGCGTTCGTCAGGTGGCCGGCACACTCTAGATACGCCAGCCCACTCTTGAGGCGATTCTAAATTTGTTGACACTTTCACAGCCCTGCGCACGATCTCCGCAGCCCAGCACGTGCGTTTGTGTCACTTAGGAAGGCGAGCAAAGCACGCGCCATACGCACAAACACTCAAAATGGTACCGACCAGACTTTCTGGCGTCTCAGCTAGTCTCAACCAACGGTACTCTAAACGGTTGTTTATATCTTTACCATAGGACGCGCTTTACAGCGCTGTCACAGCTACCGGTGCGCGCGCGTTCCATGCACGAGTAAGTGCATGGAGCGGCGCCGCTAGCTCACCCTCTCCCGCGCTTGGGAGAGGGTGATGTAGCGGCCGTGCTCAGCCTCACGAGAGCGGAATGAGCCCTCGTGCATGGAACGCGCGCGCACCGGTAGCTGTGACAGCGCTGTAAAGCGCGTCCTATGGTAAAGATATAAACAACCGTTTAGAGTGCGTTGAATGACTGCCTTCATAGCTCTGTGGTTAGCGCGTCTGCCTGCTGATCAAAGGGTCAACGGTTCGAATCCCAGCCGGCGCCGGTCTTTTTTATTTATTTATCGACCCGCGGCGTAAGAGGTTAGATAGCCCGATAGATACATAGATAGACGAAAAGTGCGTGAAGTATCCAAAGAATGTTATTCGCATTAAAACCTAGACCCTAATGATGTAGAGGAAGTCTCTAACATAGAAAATAAAGTTTCCAACAAAAAAAAATAAACTGACTATCACTGAGACAGTACACGATTTGCTACTTCTAGTCAACTGGTGTCCCACTGAAAAATTCCACATAGAAAATGAGACATTAGTCTCCTAGAGGGTGCTATATAATTTGTTTCACTTCGTTTGCGAGCAAAGCCGAAGTCACAAGCACAATCCTGCTGCTCTGAACAGTGCTCGCACTGCACAAGTGCACGTGCTTGGCAGAGGCACTGAAAGCCCGGAGCTCACTCTTGTAACTTGTGCTAGGCTCGCCCTTGAAGTGACACAGAGGATGATCGTGCTCCATCTAAAGTGGAGGTCAATTAACTCCTTCACAAAAAAATCTCAAGAATTTTTGCAAAAAGTTTTTCACATAACTATTGAAGACCAGCTGCCAAGGGCTTTTTTGACACTTCCACAGTAGTGTGTAATGGCAACATGGAACGCAAAATATGTGAGAGCTATTAAAAAAACACTAAACCTTGGGGGAAAAAAATTAATTCTATTCAATTAGGACAGGCATGTCTCAAAATTAATGTTCCTCAAAAATAAAAAAAAGTTTTGACGAAAATTTGTTTTTATTAGGATCAGACAAATTTTTTTTTTTTCAGTGTGCACTATTCATTTAGCTGTGTTTGGAGATTTTTGTTTGTCTTTTTGTCCCCCTCGTTCCCCTCCTCCAGGGATTATTATAATTTATTCTGTCTGGCTCGCCTGCACCTTGGCATTAATTGCATTAAACATAACTTCATAATGCAGGCCGTTCAACCTTGTTGGTGTTAGACTGGTGGTAGCTGATAAAACCCCTTTGCTCTGGTGAAGTCTAACTCCTGGTTAGCTCAGTTGGTAGAGCGCTCCACTGGAAATGGAGAGGTCCCTGGTTCCAGGACCAGGCGGATTTTTGCCGTGTGCAAGAGTCACCTAGCTGTGTTTGGAGATCTGTTTGTCCTTTGTTCCCCTTCTTCAGGGATAATTATAGTTTATTTTGTTCAGCCCACCTGCACCTTTGCATTAACTGCATTAACTGCATTTGCATTAACTGCATGTTCTTTCAGCCTATTTATTTGTCTCTACATTTGATTTCAACCCTTGAAGTGTTATATTGTGTTTTATGTTACCCCCCTTATGTAATGCCCCCCATGGGGCCCTTAAGGTATAATAAATGAAATGAAATGAAATGAAATGAACATCTATAACCTGACCTCTTTGTTTCAGCCCTTAACTTTTTGATGAAGAAAATGACTGGCATTTTTGTTTCACAAGTACATCTGCGTCTCGATTTACCAAAATGTAAAATAGCCGAGCACAAATACTAACCAAACTAGTGGACCTCTATCGGATATATTTCATCCCCAATTGTAGAGAAAAAGGACAAAAAGGGAGAAAAAGAAAAAGCAAGTTTTTTCCTCAAAAACAGCAGGAATAGGTGTGGAAAGGAGAAGAAAGAAGGAAACAAAGATGCCAAAGCCTCTTTTCACTGTCACAGCAAGTTTAAGGCACCGTAATATAAAAATATCAATGATTATTTTGAGGAAACGGCGCAGCACAGCGCACACTAGAACTTACGTCTTGGCAGTGGCAAAGTTGGCGAAGTCCTTGAGCTTATGGCAAAAAGGCTCGCAGTCGTCTGGTCTCCGTTTGGATCCTGCAAATCCAGGAAAGCAGGAGATTCAACAGGCGATGAAAGAGTCACCAGAGAGCCTCTGTCTCCGAGCGAGCAACCATAGATTGTTGACCCTTAAAAGGGAGAGGGGTACATATAGTACTACTACTGTACAAGCTTGATAGACCAAAGAGGGCAAAACTTGCAATGCTAATGTTTCATTGCTAGAAACCTAGCCCATTAATGCTCAAGACCATGCACATCCATTTAGTGCAATTCAAATTTTTAACTTCCAAGTCAATTTCTAGTTTTCTCCGATTTTTTTAAAAGAAAAGTTTTAAGACTCGCAGGGAGATAACAGCCACCGTAGAGCGCAATCTCCTGCAAGTTTAGAAAGGACAACACCACGCTGTGGAACCGCCCGAAATTCTCCCCACACTATTGGTCTTGGCCAAGAGATGCTGCAAGCCTCTCAAGGTTCGATTCTTAAAAAAAAAATATAGAAACTTTTGGATCTTGCCAAGGTCCAAAGTAGTAGAGAAGATAGAGACCTTTAAAGTTTTCGAAGGTTCTAGTTCGACGGCCTCGAGTTTGTGGAGGGTTCAGAAAACTAGACAATTTTGTGTCTATACTCTCTATTCAAGTATGCAAAGTTCAAACTCCTAAACTTTCAGGTATGCTCAAGTTTGACAGTCTCAAATAAATTTTCAAGTTCCTATGGACATCGTGGAAAACTGCCAACCAAGCTGAGTGGGGCCGTAAAGCACCGGGACATGCGGCTACGGCTCTGCATCTTGTCTTTCCCGAAATGGGTCAGGAGCAAGAACCTTCTGCAGTTAGCCCTATCCCACCTACTTTTCATTTCATTTCATATCATTTATTAAAACTTTCAGCCCGTGAGGGCAATTACAGAGGTGGAAATCACAATGTAAAAAGAAAACCCACACTTTAACAGAAATAAATACACAACTAAACAGTTGCCCATTAAACAAACGGCAACATCGTCCTAGGAATAATCAATTTAATAATCATTGATTGATTGTTATTGTCAAACTGGGTGTTACTTCACAGGTGAATTTTCTAATTGTAAAATTCGTTGTTTACTGTGTTATTTTGAATGTTTCTTTTCATGTTTTACTTACATTTTAACCATCATTTGTGTCTACATGATAAAAATGTCTGTATTGCCATGTCCAGCATACAAGCGTACATGCGCTTAAGCGGGCTGGATTGTATGGGGAGTTTGTTCTGAAATCAAATAAACTTATCTTATGAATGAAAAGGCAAAAAATAATCAAACAGAAAAGAAAAATGAAGCAACACAGATTCAGTTTCATAGACACAAAAAGAAAATGTCACCACCAAATCACGATGTGCATTGGCCATCGAACAAGATTTTCGACGCATTTTAAAAATTCAACGGGAGAGGTATACATGACACGGCTTTATTGGGTAAAGCATTCCACACCGCATTGCTCTTGGGAAGAAACTAAATTTAAACCGGTCACTACTGAACGGATGGGTTTGGAATAAGCGCGCTAGGGACGACGCCCCGACGATCCGCTTCGCACATTTCAAAGTAGTCCGATTTTACTTTACTTTAAAGCCATCACGAATGATTCGGAAAATAAATTTTAATCCCTCGAGCTTAGCTCTAGATTCGAAGCGACGGAAGACGCGTAAGTACACACGGCTTAGTGGGCAAGCTGATGCGGTGACGTCTACTAGAGACGAAGACGGGAGGCTCGCCGCCTGGATTACCTCCAGTTGAGAGCCGTATATGTAGAGTGTTTGGCCATTCATTGGGAAGTATTAGAGAAAAATGAGGAGGCGCCATTGGCCGAAAGCGGGCTGGGCATGTTCCAGGGGTGTCTTCACAAATTTGAATGTGGCCAACCAGAAGCCGGAAATAATACCCTGGTGGTGGTTGCGAGAAACAAACTTATTAAAGTGCGTCGGAGTAACTCTCGGTGACTGAAAATATGGTGCACGTGATGTTTCAATCACTGTCATCCAAAATCATGGTGGCAGAGTCGCGACCAGCAAAACTATCGACATAGTCCGTACGCCAGGCGCCGAGGGCCAGGAATCTGCCATCCGAGCAGTCAAACTCCCGTCGAGCAAAACAGAGTTGAGCGGCACATTCATTTCTTACATCTTTCTGCATGATCATGATCGGAACATCACGTGCACTCTATTTTCAACCATGAAGGGTTACTACTCTTACCGCGCTTATTAAAACAGTTTCTGGCTACCACCGCTAGGGGATTCTTTTAGGCTTCTGGTTGGCCGAGGGAGCATGTCAAGCCCACTTTCTGCGTCTTGTGCACGCCCTGGCTCTGCGCCTGGCTCACCGCACACCACTGACCAAACTCTCTGTATACACGGCTCTGCTCCAGTTTAGAACGATTTGTCGCGGTGCCTGCACGTCAAAGCGGTCCCAAGGCGGCGACAAGCGACGTCGCAGACACCCGAGCGTTGAGCTGTTGGATGCACAATCCTGACAGTCGGTGCCAAGAGGTACTAATAAAAAGTAGGAGGGACCGTCGCTATGCGTCAGCGGCACCCCGACCACCAACGCCCGAAACCTCCGCAGACCGTCAAGCCAAAGAACGACCTGCGGCAGCGATGCACTCTACGGTAATGTCGTCGGACGGAAATCAAGGGACCACTTTTATGGGCGTGGTAAACGTTTTGTCTGGAATCACACTTACGGTGGATGCTTCCCTGATGTACTCCTGAGTCCGCTGAATATTATGACGAGCCGGCAACACGGGGAGCAGGTGAAACCTGAGCAGGTAGTCGAACACCGCCTTCAGGTTCCCCAGGTACCTGCGAGAGACAGGTCATGGCGGGGCCACTATAGTCGGTGACAGGCTCAAGAACGAAGTGGAAGCTCCTCCCACCTCTTTCCACTTTTAGTAGAGCGATCGCTGGAGAGGGAGGCAACCTCCTCTCCACCGCTCGCTCCGCTGATGTGGAAAGGGGTGGGAGGAGTTCCACTCCGTTCTTGACCTGTCACCAACTATAGATGTGTGCGACCCTCGGAGCCCGACGCGCCGCCGTCTTCTGCACCCAATTGCACCTGCCGCTGTAAGGGGGCGGGCACAATTGGCAGCGGCAGCTCTTTGAAAAGCCGCTACTCCCGGGCTTCACACATAGCGTCGGGAAAATCGGGCAATGTCGTTATAATCTGTTGTGGACTGTTTTAACATTTTGGAGGACCGAAGAACACTTCCTGCATTTTCAGGTGTAGTTTTGGATAACTGCGGGGGCGGAATTACCAACAGGCAGAGTAGACAGCTGCCTAGGAGGACAGGAATTTTCAGGAGCAACCAACTTGTGGCCCAGTTTAAATTAGTGGCTCTTTCCTTCTTAATCATTCTCCGAATTTAGCTAGTTTGAAATTCTAGCTCCAAATCGAGCTACTTTTAGAATATATAACTCCAAACTGAGCTACTTCCTGTGAAACACTTGCCTAGGAGTGGCAAAACAACAAAGTTCACTTCTGGATAACACGGCAACAGTAATGCATTTCAAGTAACAATGTGGTTCCAGCGTCATTACTCTGAAGTGTAGCTTATTTGGTGGTCATGCCCAAGCAAGTGTTGTTAATGTAAACACTAGCTTCCCACTCACGCTATGATTCAGAATAATGTTGTGCTGTCATGACAGCATGTGCTTTAAGATAATGTCAGCATCATGCAAAACTTGTGCCAGAATAACTTTTCTTTTTCGTAGTTGGGCATTTATTGTTTGTGTTGCCCATGTACTAACGCTCGGATCCCACAAACCTCACTCAGGTTGAGGGTCCCCTCCACTTTCCCTCGGAGAGCGCGCGGCGCGGCGCTGTGCCAATCGCGATGACGGATCCGCCGTCGCGATTGGCCGGATGCCGGCCCTCGCGCCTTCCTCGAAGAGTGGAGGGACCCTCGATGGCGAGGTCTGTGGTGCAGACGATAGCGACTCTAACCAGATAGAAAGCCGAAACAAGCAAGTTCATGAGGCACTACAAAATTCGAGACGAACAAGTGGGTTGCATGGTGAGGCATCGATGAGGCCGAGCCAAAAAAAAGTTTGATTATATCAAACGAGCTTTGCACCGACATAATGACTGGACAGGTTGACAGGGCCCAAAAGAAAGAAAAGGTTCCGACGTCTTCGAATAAAAAAAAACTCCCGCCGGTTGCATTTTTGAAAATTCAAATTTATCTGATAAAACTCCAAATTTCAATGTCCCAATGTTTAAAAAAAAAGGCATCTTAAAATTAAGTTTGAACAGTGCACAAGGTCAATGGTCTTAAGAAAAATGTCACCTCAGTTTTTCTTTTAAATCTCAGACCATGTGACAAAAGGAATAATACCGCTTATCTAAGTGAAGGTTTGCAGGACAACAGGTGTTTCAGGTCACGACAAGCCACTCTTAGGTTCCAGTTTAGGCCATACTATTGGTTCTTCTTAGAGGACAGGGGAAGGATTATGTGTTTGTAGCAGCGAAAAATCTAGATCATACAGATCTCATAGATGGGGAAGGAAGCCGGGCAGTTGAAGCTTCATGTACCCTTCCCACACGCCATGCAGTGGCACAGCCAGTTGACGGACGGAACGGGATGTCAGCTGACATACCTTCAGGAGTTTACCGATTTTAGGTTTCGACATGTATCGAAGCAACTTTGGTCATGGGACAAATAGTATTGCCAATGGCAATGGCACCAACACCAAATTCAGCTAGAAGAAATAATGAGACAAACGCTTTGTGAATCGAACTCACACCCACCAAGATATTTTAATAAAAACACCACAATATTAAGCTCTGAATGTCGGAGGAACTACAATCAAAAAGAAAAATAAACTCTGATTACAAGCAAAAAATTAGCTCGAAACGCCCTCTCAATATGGCAAAAGATAAAACTCCGAAAACGAAATCAAATTATAGGTGTTCTTTCCGAATAAACCGCAGTTGCAAGTGTGCCTTAATCCTCACTGTTTTTGGTGCTATTACAATTTCAAAATACAGTAGAGTGCCACTTAAGGGACATAGACTACAAATTTTTAATACTAATTAGTTGACAGAACATGTCTCAACAATGTTCGTCGAAAAGAAAAATAATTTTTGCCCAATCTTTATGTTATAATGCGAATTTTCGATGTGCGGGGCAGAAACCCGAAACTGTACCCCTCTGGAGGGGATGATGATGATAGCCTTATTGCCTCAAGTGAGCCGTCGAGTTAGCTGGCCAATCCCCCTTTTCGGAAACCACCTCAGGGTACAAAGCGCATCATCATCCCACTGGCCCCAGATAAGGTACAATTTCGGTTTAACACAAGTGAAAAAATTCGCATTATAAGATAAATAATGGGCAAAATTTTTTCATTAAACATTAAGTTTTGGAGCATACCTGACATAATAGGTACCAAAAAATATTTCTTTTTAGGTTCAGGGTTTTCTTTAAGGGGCCCTGCAATCATAATTAAGCGTCTACCTTTTTTGCGGTTTCCACGTCTCTTGGGGTTCGGGCAAGCCAGCGGGCACGGAGAGAGTCACTAAATATCAGTGCGTCATATTTTAACCGGACGACGCGGAAACCTCCTCCACCGACGGGGGCGACCCGCGGTACCGAAAGCGCGCGTAATGTGACGTCTTAGGTCCTGGGCTTACTACTGGTCAGAGCCGCTAAAAGCTTCTTTTTAGTCGAAATACAAAATATAAGTGGCGCGAACCGTTTCAATTATTTATAAAAGTAGTTTTTGTTCAGTATTTGAGATCAGAAAAGAAACAAATGCAGTTTATAAAGTACGGAAACAAGAAATGATCCGTCGACATACCCGCCACCAATCGGTGGAAAAGGCGGCGCCTACTAGAAAGGAGTAGTGGGATCAGGCGCCGACACGGAAAGGTCCCGGATGTACGCGGCGGCGCTGCGGCCGTAGGGACCGAAGGACCCGGCCGGCTCTGAGCGTTCCCAAGGCCTTCGGTGAGCAGCTTTGTCTTGCGGTTTGGCCGTTTCGCGGTATGGCAGCGCGAAGTGGCTCCCATTCTGAACTGATCTTTACCCCGTGTTTGCTGTCGTTTGTGGCCAATGAAGTGTCATGCCGAATTTGTGTTTAATCGCGCAGCAAATGCAATGAGAGCCGCTCTAGCTGCCCGCTACATACAGCCTATCCAGAACACGCTTTAGTGGCGCCCTCTCGCGCCGTCGACACGGAGTACGGCAGCCGTGAGCGCTCGCTCAGCTCACCACCCCTCGTCTAGTTCACGGCCACTCAAGCAACCAAGGACGTCATGAAGGAGGTTATTTTTTGCTTGTTTTTGTAATTTTAATTTGCCTATAACTTCTAAAATAAATCGAAATTCGAGAAAAGAAAAGTGTCATTAAGTTACTACGTTCAGTGCGCTCAGGTTTGGTGCAAATTAAAAATTAGTAAAAAAGCCATTGCAGGGCCCATGCAAGCAGGCACATCTAAACATTTTGGAGTTTCT
>JAZHYW010051391.1:0-16359 GCA_037355805.1 Ixodes ricinus
AGCCGCTCAACGTCTATACAGGAGAGGGTGCTGCGGTCAAATGCGTATATAATTGCGTTAAACTTTGCATGCATTGGCTGAACGTTTATAGACGAGAGGGCGTTGCGGTCAAATGCTCAAATGCGTATATAACCACGTTCCATACCACACATTCTCTTCCCGACATGAATGGAAACGAACGAAAGGCTCCGCATGCTGCGGCTCAGAGTCTACGCAGACAAGCACCACCAGAGCTTCGCCCCAATCAACATCGTTCACCACGTAAAAATTCAATAAATTTTTTTTTTGCTTTGGTTATACGTATTTGGTTTATTTCTGCCAGCCGTTTGGCAACTTGCTTGCCGGACCATCTGGCGATGCTGAGAAGCAGGACAACATCAGGATTAGGCGACAAAGCAGGATGAGGTGGTTGTACGAGGATAAGGGTGACAGGGACAACATAAAATCCTACTGCCCCATGATGGTAACATCTGACCTATACAGACTAGCACTGCCAGTAGTGAACGGTAGAGTAGAAAAATGGGCAGAAACAGAAGAAATGTTAGGAGAACTCCAGAATGGTTTTCGCAAGGATACAAGAACAGAAGATATTTTGTATGCGGTCACGCAATGTATAGAAATAGCGCAGACAAGCCAACAAACCCTTATGGACGGCATTTTTAGACATACAGGGGGCATAAAATAACATAAATCAGGAAATTCTGTGGACAGAGCTGAAGGGATCAGGTTAAAATATGAAATTGGTGAGGTTCTTGCAGGAAGTGTACATGGACAATAGATTAACTATAACATGGGAGGCTGAAACCACAGAGCCAGCAGCAATAAGGTGGAGGCTTAGGCATGAATGCCCCCTGCCGCCTTTACTTTCCATGATATACTAAGAAAAATGAAGAAAAGACTAGAGCAAAGTGAACTAGGATTTAATGTATCGTACATGGAGGAAGAAAAAAACAGTCAGGCAGAAATACCCAGGCCTAATTTATGCAGATAATGTTGTACTCTTAGCCGATGACCGAGAAGAGTTGCAGAAATTGATTGGAACCTGCGGCGCAGATTTAAATTCAACGAAACCAAATCTGGAATTATGTTTTTCTTAATGACATCAAGGGATAGCCCTCAAATATACAAAACATAGAGAAAGATATGGTGGACAAGTACAAATATCTGGGAGTGTGTATCAACGAAGGGAAAAAAATACCCTGAGGAATATGAGAGAGTTATAATTGGCAAGGGAAAAAGGAATTCGCCTATTATGAAACACGGGGCACTATGGAACTTCAATGAATACGAAGGGGTGAGGGGAGTATGGAAAGGAGTGATGGTACCAGGAATGACCTTTGGTAAACCAGTCTTGTGCATGAGTTCTGAAGTTCAGGCAAAATTGGAGATGAGACAAAGGAGCGTTGGCAGGATAGCCCTAGGGGCACATGGGAACACTCCAAACGAGGGAGTTCAGGGTGATGTTGGCTGGTCATTGTGTCAGTGAACGAGGGAGTTCAGGGTGGTTGGCTGGTCAGTGAATATAATACATTTTGACAAAAGACTAACAGACGTGGAGGACATGCGGTGGGTGCATAAAATCTATACACAAACTCAACTCTGTAACGTTACGCCACGGTGGTGGCGCGTCGGGCGCACTTCCGGTCTGGGGCTGTGGGCGGAAGTCATCATGCGAGATATGCATTCTTGCGTTCTTTTGGAAGAAACCAGACAAAAACCTGCCTTCTCATAAAAACGCTGCAACTGGGGCTGTGCCAAAAGAGTCAAGAAAGGTTTGAAGCTCAGTTTTCATGTGCTCGGTTGTTCCAAGAACGTGGATATGTGTCATGAAAAGGGAAAAGCAGACGCCGTCGGACAATGATTGCTTGGGCGGGACGCACTTTGGGTTGATTTCACGGATACTTGTGGTCATCAGATTTATTTGTTTTGTTTCAACACGAGTGCGGGAAAACCGTCAAGTTGTATGAACCACCTGCGGACTACGTTTAGTGCGTCTTCAAGTTCAAATGGCCGCCTGATCGTTCGAACTGTCGTCTGCTCTTTCAAACGTTTCTGCTTGTCGTCTGCTCTCTTAGACGACGCCGGCTTGTAAACCAAATATTGGCCCGGTACCTGCGATAAGAAGTAAGTGCAGGCCTCAAAAGACTTAAGTTTTGAGGTTGGTAAGAAGGCTCGATGTAACAGTAGATGCAAGGAGATGTTGATCATTGTATGCCAGTGGCCATCACCGACTTGTTATGCCTGATTATAATGATAATAGTATCTTTATTATCTTTGAAAAAAAACACATGTGTAAGCGTGCTGGCCCACGAAAGCAAAGATGCTTGTATGTGGGACCAGGCAGACGTCAATTAGTCTGCCCGATTCTGCTTGCGATTTTCAGTATCAACGTCGACCATCTCAGCTACGGTTCACGCTTTTGCAACCCGAGTGACGTCGCGACTGAAATTTGCGAGCGAAATCTCATCATGCGAATCAGGCTTTAGCTTCTATTCTGCGGCGTCCACGCGGAATGAATCGCCACATGTCACATTATTCACGCGAAGTTTTGCGGAGTAACGAGCCTCGGTAATTTCGCTGAGGTCGCTGAAGTAGTCGGACATTGTCAGGAAGACGTAGAATCAACAATTCCAACGCGAAAAAGAAGACGGGTATTCAAACCGATGTTGACAGCATTGCATTCCAATGGTTTGCTTATGGGCGAAGGCGAGCCTCTTGCCCATACTCCACCACGCATGCACGTTGCCGTTGCGCCCACTAGGGGTACTCTGGTTTGTTTGTAAACATGAGTTGCTCTATAAATATCTGTATATGATGAGTCTGAACACTGAAATGGACAAAACAGACATGAAAGCTTAGGATGAAATGCCTAAAGACGGGCAATCGGGTGGAGCAAATGCGTTCAGTGGAAAAGGCAGTTAAGGAGGCAGGGAGATAAAATGTGGGAGGAGAAAATGCAGGCAAAGTTAGCTTTAACAATTTATAGGTCACAAAACCAAAACATAAAGAAGGAAGGTTTATTTGATAATTCAAGAGGGAGCGCTCTACTGTTTGAGTCAAGGACGGGAGTCTTGAGGACAAAAACTTACAGGGCCAAAGTTGAAGACACAGATACAATGTGTGCATTGTGTAAGGAGGAGACGGAAACAATTGAGCCTGTCATTCTAGATTGTAAGGAGCTTAGTCCTGCCCTTCCCGAAGGGGTGACAGACGTCGCCCCTTTGCTGGAAAAGATGGACGGGTGGATTATAGAAGAGTGGAGGGAACGAAGAGGAGATTGGAGTGCTGGTGGAAATTATCTAGGGAAAATTGAACTAAGTACAACTAGAGCAGCAGGGAGACAGGCAGGACAGAGGATAATTGGGACTCCGTTCTGCGTGGCTCTGGCCCAAAGTCTCAACCCCGTCCCCCAGTGGGTCTGGTGTTAGGTGACGCGGACAAGGTTCGACCAGAGGAAAATTGGCTATCTCTTGCCAGGGGAAAAGGTAGGGGGCTGATGTTCTTAGTTTTTTTTTGCCCGATCTCCCAAAGGTCTGCCTGGCGATCATCATCATGGCCTGGTGATAGAGAAACGCATTGGCTTGAAAGGGGAATCAGGTTCTTGTTACTCTTCTTAGGCTAGGTGGCGCAAGCTACCGCACAATATAAAGGGTACAGCCATTATTATCCATCCTTCCATCCATCAGATGTAAGGTCTGTACTATCTACCCACGACATCCTAAGAATGTCCCACTCCTGAAAGATGCCCCACCCGTTTTTGGCACGATTTGCTGTTTTTTTCAAGAACAGAAAAGATAGCTTATTTTTAATAAATATGATGCCCTGGCCAATGGCAACATCCCTTAAAATGGGGTTACTTAGCTACCGCAGGAGATAACAGGACATTGATGACAGGGAAGGACAATCATGCTTGCTTCATCGCCCCTTCTTGAGATAACAAATATAACAAATCACAATCTTAAATCTAGAATTTTTTGTCAACTTTTTGATCACACATTGAAAGGTAGTAAGTAGCCCATTCCTTCTTTTTACTCTATTTGCTCTCAATTTATAGTTGGTGAACTACCTCAAAATATTAAGGTAGTTTTTCTTTTTCTTTTTTGCTTTAGTTTGCGGGAAAACACTGGCGTCACACACTGTATAAAAAGGATTAAGCTGAAAAGCACTCAAAAAATTTCGAACTCGTTGCAAGGTGGTAAGTTGGGTGGGTTGTTATAGATTAAACATGGCTAAACTTGCACACAAAAAAACAGGGACAGAGGAGGGACAGACGTAGATGACAGACAAGCGAACACTCACAACTCGCATGTATCTCTTTCTTTTTTTTCCAATACATGTGAGTTGAGTGCAGGGTGTCAAACCGGTCATTATTTCGGTTCAATTTGGGTTCGGGTTCAGTCGCATTGTACTTTGTTCCGGTTCAGTTCCGGTTTAGGGTAGCGCACTTAATATCACTCCGGTTACCGGTTTTATTAAGTGCAAATCGGTTAGAACCGGTTCCTATCTCTACTTTTGAATATTAACCGAGCACTTCCTGCAGCCTTTTCTAAGTTACTTGCAATAGACCCATCCCAATACTACTCCTCTTCAGGCAGATCTGAAACACCTGCAGCAGTGACGTGCGCAAAAGACACCATTAATGTGGCAAGGCTATTACATGTAAAAGTGAACTATATATAAGCGATCGGCTTTCCCTTTTATGGTGTCTTTTGCACACCAGAGGTGAGACAGGTGAAACAGGTTTTGGAGCAATTTGTGGAGCAGAAAAATTTAGATTTCGGAGCAGCTTA
The DNA here is from genome assembly GCA_037355805.1 of Ixodes ricinus. NCBI lineage: Eukaryota > Metazoa > Arthropoda > Arachnida > Ixodida > Ixodidae > Ixodes > Ixodes ricinus. The sequence goes on from JAZHYW010051391.1 coordinate 4,791, forward strand.
GGAGCACAAAATTCTCGTTTTGGAGCAGCCGTTCATGTATTTTGGAGCAACTTCGGAGCAGAAAAGTCTACAGTTTGGAGCAGATTAGGAGCAGAAAATGTTAGAGCAGCTTCTCAGCAATGGACTTCTTTCGAGCAAACAGCGTCAGCCCGACGAAAATGAAATCAAGCAGCTATTGCTCCAATTTAAAAGCAATGTGCGACTTATATTGGGAACAGGAAATTCCTTACTACAGCGTGGTGCAGGTTAAAGACCCCAATGGTTAGGGGTTGTACTGCACTGGGTAACTTTCTCATCTACATCTAAGAGATAAGTCACCCGCAGCAGTCTCAGGCTCGCAGCATGCGTGCTGCGGTTTCCATTTTGTTAATGTTTTTCATTTCTTTTGCGTGTTGCGTCTAGGAAGAAGTCATTTCATATCTAAAAGCAAATCGAAAAAAAAAAATTGCAAAAATGAAAGGAAAAAACGAGGAAAAAATTAGCTAAGAGATAAGTCACCCGCAGCAGTCTCAGGCTCGCAGCATGCGTGCTGCGGTTTCCATTTTGTTAATGTTTTTCAGGAAGAAGTGATTAATGTTTTTCAGGAAGAAGTGATTTCATATCTAAAAGCAAATCGAAAAAAAAAAAAAGATTGCAAAAATGAAAGAAAAAAGTGAAAGCCGTTTACAACTCCCTGTAACGCCGAATTAGAGCGCAGCTCTTGAGGAGGAGGAGGGAAGGGTACGGGGGCGGGGGGGGGGGCAAGTGACCTCGGGGGGGGGGGGGGGGGGTAACGTGAAGTCACTGATGACGTCATCAATGATGATGACGATGACGATGCGGATGCCGATGACGTCATCAGGGATGATGACGATGACGATGGCGGATGCCGATGACATCATCAGTGACGTCACTGATGACGTCATCGGCATCCGCATCGTCATCGTCATCATCACGTGACCTCGGGGGTCACGTGACCTGGGGACCACGTGACCTGGGGGACCACGTGACCTGGGGGTCACGTGACCTGGGGGTCACGTGACCTCGGGCGGTTACGCCGACGGCGACGCCGCTCAAGCCGGAAACGGGCGCCTAAGAGCTGCGCTTTAAAAACGAGGAAAAAACCGCGAATGTAACGGGTTCCATACCCGTTACATTCTAGCATTTTCTCTCGTTTTTTCCTTTCATTTTGCAATTTTTTTGTTTTTTTTTGTTTTTGGTTTACGCAATCTCTACATACGTCTGGCCTACGTAGCCTCTACATACAAGGAACACACTCCAACCCCCTCAACACACCTGAAGGTACAAATAGAGCCGCGATTTTGACAAATTTATCAACGCTGCATCGGACGTAATGCAGAAGTAATTATATATATCTTTATGTTTACGTCGTGTTTCGGCCACAAAGCATAACATTCAATAAGGTTCCGTAGGTTACACAGGCCGTAACATATTTCTGTCGGACGTAACTCGAAACCTTAGGGTAAAGTTACGTTGGACCTAACTTTAATTTTTTATTTCGAGTTCCGTCGGACGTAACTTTAATTTTTATTTGGAGTTCCGTCGGACGTAACCTTAATCTTCATATTGGGTTACGTCGGACGTAACTCTGACTTTGACGTAAAGTTACGTCAGACGTAACTTTAATTTTTATTTCGGGTGCCGTCGGACGTAACGCTAGACACTGCGTTAGACCAATTATTGACACAATTGGCCCTGAACCGTTTTCGTTGAACCGGTAACCGCTACACAAGATTATGGTTTCGTTCCGTTTCGGGTTCAATATGAAGCGTTTGATTTCGGTTTCAGTTTTGTTCCGATTCGGTCAAAAACAATGGTTTTGATCCGGTTTTCGGTTCTGGTTCGGTTCGACACCCTGGTTGAGTGTGCACTTGTCTGTCGTTTACGTGATTCCCCTCCTCTGTCTCTGCCTTTTTGTGCTCAACTTTAACCACGTTAAATCCGTCACGGCAGAATGATCGCACCTAACCAATCGTCCGATTCCTTTCTCCGTTCTTCTGCTCTTTCTCAGTCTTTCTCTCAGAACCACCGAATTCAGCGCTTTGACATGACGCGTCCAGGTCCAGTCTTTAACCCCCCGCCCAGCATGGCAGGAGATGCAACTCTCGACTCCATTTATGCCATGGGGTGAAAATCCTATATTTAAACAAAAAACAAGACCTGTAACAGTCTAGCCACCAAGAAAAAATATTTACAGAAAAAAACCTAGACCTTAATGATGTGAGGAAGTCTCCAACAAAAAGAATAAAATGACCACCACCATTTGCTACTTCCAGTCAACTGGTGTCCCACTGAAAAATTCCACACAGAGAATGAGACATTAGGCTCCTAGAGGGTGCTGACCACCACCATTTGCTACTTCTAGTCAACTGGTGTCCCACCGAAAAATTCCACACAGAGAATGAGACATTAGGCTCCTAGAGGGTGCTATATAATTTGTTTCACTTCGTTTGCAGAGCAAAGCCAAAGTTACAAGCACACACTTGTTGCACCGAACAGTGCTCGCACTGCACAAGTGCATGTGCTTGGCAGAGGTGCGGAAAGCCCGGAGCTCACTCTTGTAGCTTGTGCTAAGCTCGCCCTTGAAGTGAAACAGAGGATGGTCATGCTCCATCTAAGGTGGAGGTCAATTTACTCCTTCACAAAAAAATCTCGAGAATTTTCACAAAAAAGTTTTTCACGTAACTATTGAAAACCAGCTGCCGAGGGCTTTTTCTACCCTTCCCCACTAATGTGTAATGGCAACTTGGAACTCAAAAAACGTGAGAGCTATTAAAAAAACACTAAACCTAGGGAAAAAAATTTCCATTTAATTAGGACAGGCATGTCTCAAAATTAATGTTCGTCAAAAAAAAAAAAAGTTGACGAAAATCTGCTTGATTAGGACCAGGCAGATTTTATTTTTTTTTTCAGCACGTACTGCCGTAAAATATTTGGCAAGCGCCCACTCAAAATTTAGAGATAATGGCAAAAAAATGGGGGATGGGTGCTTGATTGGTCATCAATTTTACATATCAGTTCACAGTGCATATTTTCTCAGATCTTACAAATTTGGGTATGGGCGCTTAGTGTGGAATGGGCGGATGCGCAGTATTCTACGGTAGTCACCTAGCTGTGTTTGGAGATTTCTGTATCTTTTGTCCCTCTTGTACTCCTCCTCCAGTGATTATTATAATTTATTCTGTCCAGCTCGCCTGCACCTTAGCATTAATTGCATTAAACATAAGTTTATAATGCAGGCCGTTCATCCTCGTTGGTGTTAGCTGATAAAACCCTTTGCTCTGAGTGACGTCTAACTCCTGGTTAGCTCAGTTGGTAGTGCGCTCCACTGGAAATGGAGAGGTCCCTGGTTCCAGGACCAGGCGGATATTTGCTGTGTGCAAGAGTCACCTAGCTGTGTTTGGAGATGTGTTTGTCCTTTGTTCCCCTTCTTCAGGGATAATTATACCGTAAAATCCCTGAGAGATGCCCCACCCCTGAAAGATAGCCCACCCCTATTTTTGGCTTAATTTGCTATATTTTTTAAACACCGAAAGATAGCCCACTCCTAGTAATCGTAGTGTTGGGATCAATGATGGCCTCAACTTAAATGTGGCTAGTTATCTATGGCAGAATATAAGCGAATGTCGCTGACTGGAAAGTACAGTAATCTTTGCTTCGTTGCCCCTCAGCACCATAACAAGCTTTGAAGGGACACATGACCTAAAAATTGCATTCTTTAAGCTTTTCTTGATTATACACCGAAAGTTAGCCCACTCCATATTTTCACCCGATTTGCTCTCGATTTTAGGTGGGCTATTTCTCGGGATTTTACGGTAGTTTATTTTGTCCAGCCCACCTGCACCTTTGCATTAATTGCATTAACATCATAACCTGACCTCTCTTTGTTTCAGCCCTTAACTTTTTTATGAAGAAAACGACTGGCATTTTTGTTTCACAAGTACATCTGCGTCTCGATTTACCAAAATGAAAATAGCTGAGCACAAATACTGAGCAAACTAGTGGACCTCCATCAGAAATATTTCATCCCCAATTGTAGAAAAAAAGGACAAGGGGGGGGGGGGAGGAAAGAAAACGAAAGTTTTTTCCTCAGAAAACAGCAGGAATAGGTGTGGAAAGGAGAAGAAAGAAGGAAACAAAGATGCCAAAGCCTCTTTTCACTGTCACAGCAAGTTTAAGGCACCGTAATATAAAAATCAATGATTATTTTGAGGAAACGGCGCAGCACAGTGCACACTTAGAACTTACGTCTTGGCAGTGGCAAAGTTGGCGAAGTCCTTGAGCATGGCAAAAGGCTCGCAATCGTCTGGTCTCCGTTTGGATCCTGCAAATCCAGGAAAGCAGGAGATTCAACAGGCGATGAAAGAGTCACCAGAGAGCCTCTGTCTCCGAGCGAGCAATTATAGATTGTTGACCCTTAAAAGGGAGAGGGGTACATATAGTACTACTACTGTACAAGCTTGCAAGATCAAAGAGGGCAAAACTTGCAATGCTAATGTTTCATAGCTAGAAACCTAGCCCATTAATGCTCAAGACTATGCACATCCATTTAGCGCAATTAAATTTCTAACTTCAAAGTCTATTTCCAGTTTTCTCCGATTTTTTAAAAGTAAAGTTTTAAGACTCGCAGGGAATAACAGCCACTGTAGAGCGCAATCTCCTGCAAGTTTAGAAAGGACAACACCACGCTGTGGAACCGCCTGAAATTCTCCCCACACTATTGGTCTTGGCCGAGAGATGCTGCAAGCCTCTCAAGGTTCGATTCTTCAAAAAAATATAGAAACTTTTGGATCTTGCCAAGGTCCAAAGTAGTAGCGAAGATAGAGACCTTTAAAGTTTTTCGAAGGTTCTAGTTCGACGGCCTCGAGTTTGTGGAGGGTTCAAGTTTTGAAAACTAGACAATTTTGTATCTATACTCTCTATTCAAGTATGCAAAGTTCAAACTCTACAAATTTCATGTATGTTCAAGTTTGACAGTCTCAAATAAACTCTGAAGTTTTTACGGACATCGTGGAGAACTGCCAACCCGGCCGAGTGGGGCCGTAAAGCACCGGGACATGCGGCCACGGCTCTGCATCTTGTCTTTCCCGAAATGGGTCAGCAGCAAGAACCTTCCAGCATTATCCACCAACTGCAATGCTGGTGCGTGTCTCCAACAGGTGCAGTTAGCCTTATCCCACCCACTTTTCATTTCATTTCACATCATTTATTAAAACTGTTAGCCCGTGAGGGCAATTACAGGAGGTGGAAATCACAACGTAAAAAGAAAACCCACCCTTTAACAGAAATAAATACACAACTAAACAGTTGCCCATTAAAAAATGGCAACATCATGCCAGGAATAATCAATTTAATAATCATTGATTGATTGCTATTGTCGAACTGGGTGTTACTTCACAGGTGAATTTTCTACTTGTAAAATTCGTTGTTTACTGTGTTATTTTGAATGTTTCTTTCATGTTTTACTTACATTTAACCATCATTTGTGTCTACATTATGAAAATGTCTGTACTGCCATGTACCGCATACAAGCGTACATACGCTTAAGCGGGCTGGATTGTATGAGAGTTTTCTCTGAAATCAAATAAACTTATCTTATCTTAAACTTATCTTATGAATGAAAAGGCAAAAAATAACCAAACAGAAAAGAAAAATGAAGCAACACAGATTCATTTTCATAGACACAAAAAGAAAATGTCACCACCAAATCACGATGTGCATTGGCCATCGAACAAGATTTTCGACGCATTTTAAAAATTCACCGGGAGATGTATACATGACACGGCTTTATCGGGTAAAGCATTCCACACCCATTTGCTCTTGGGGAAGAAACTAAATTTAAACCGGTCACTACGAACGGATGGGTTTGGAATAAGCGCGCTAGGGAGACGCCCCGACGATCCGCTTCGCACATTTCAAAGTAGTCCGATTTTTTTTACTTTTAAAGCCATCACGAATGATTCGGAAAATAAATTTTAATCCCTCGAGCTTAGCTCTAGATTCGAGCGACGGAAGGCCGGCAAGTACACACGGCTTAGTGGGCGAGCTGACGCGGTGACGTCTACTAGAGACGAGACGGGAGGCTCGCCGCCTGGATTACCTCCAGTTGAGAGCCGTATATGTAGAGAGTTTGGCCATTCATTGGGAAGTATTAGAGAAAAATGAGGAGGCGCCATTGGCCGAAAGCGGGCTGGGCATGTTCCAGGGTGTCTTCACAAATTTGAATGTGGCCAACCAGAAGCCGGAAATAATACCCTGGTGGTGGTTGCGAGAAACAAACTTATTAAGTGCGTCGGAGTAACTCTCGGTGACTGAAAATATGGTGCACGTGATGTTTCAATCACTGTCATCCAAAATCATGGTGGCAGAGTGCGACTAGCAAAACTATCGACATAGTCCGTACGCCAGGCGCCGAGGGCCAGGAATCTGCCATCCGAGCAGTCAAACTCCCGTCGAGCAAAACAGAGTTGAGTGGCACATTCATTTCTTACGTCTTTCTGCATGATCATGATCGAAACATCACGTGCACTCTATTTTCAACCATGAAGGGTTACTACTCTTACGCGCTTATTAAAACAGTTTCTCGCTACCACCGCTAGGGGATTCTTTTAGGCTTCTGGTTGGCCGAGGGAGCATGTCAAGCCCACTTTCTGCGTCTTGTGCACGCCCTGGCTCTGCCCGCACCTCCCACTGACCAAACTCTCTGTATACACGGCTCTGCTCCAGTTTAGAACGATTTGTCGCGGTGCCCGCACATCAAAAGCGGTCCCAAGGCGGCGACAAACGACGTCGCAGACACCGAGCGTTGAGCCGTCGGATGCCGCAATCCGACAGTCGGTGCCAAGAGTGCCAATAAAAAGTAGGAGGGACCGTCGCTGTCGTCGCGGCACCCCGACCACCGACTGCCCGAAACCTCCGCAGGACCGTCAAGCCAAAGAACGACCTGCGGCGCGACGGGCACGCTGCCACATCCTCTGCTGTTGCCCGCGCCGGTGGCAACGCCGGCGCTCTACAATGTCGTCGGACGGAAATCAAGGGACCACTTTTTTGGGCGTGGCAAACGTTTTGTCTGGAATCACACTTACGGTGGATGCTTCCCTGATGTACTCCTGCAGTCCGCTGAATATGATGACGGCCGGCAACACGGGGAGCAGGTGAAACCTGAGCAGGTAGTCGAACACCGCCTTCAGGTTCCCCAGGTACCTGCGAGGACAGGTCGTGGCGGGGCCACTATAGTCGGTGACAGGCTCAAGAACGAAGTGGAAGCTCCTCCCACCTCTTTCCACTTTTGTAGAGCGATCGCTGGAGAGGAGGCAACCTCCTCTCCATCGCTCGCTCCGCTGATGTGGAAAGGGGTGGGAGGAGCTTCCACTTCGTTCTTGACCTGTCACCAACTATAGATGTATGCGACCCTCGGAGTGCCGACGCGCCGCCGTCTTCTGCACCCAATTGCGCCTGCCCCTGTAAAGGGGCGGGCACAATTGGCAGCGGCAGCTGTTTGAAAACGCTACTCCCGAGCTTCACACATAGCGTCGGGAAAATCGGGCAATGTCGTTATAATCTGTTGCGGACTGTTTTAACATTTTTGGAGGACCGAAAAACACTTCCTGCATTTTCAAATGAAGTTTTGGATAACTGCGGGGGCGGAATTACCAACAGGCAGAGTAGGCAGCTGCCTAGGAGGAGGAATTTTCAGGAGCAATAACTTGTGGCCCAGTTTAAATTAATTGGCTCTTTCCTTCTTAATCGACCTCCGAATTTAGCTAGTTTGGGAATTCTAGCTCCAAATCGAGCTACTTTTGAAAATTATAACTCCAAACTGAGCTGCTTCCCTATGCCCCCCCTCCCTCGCAACCCCACTGTCACTGACCATGGGGAGGAGAGGAGATGTGAAAACACTGCCTAGGGTGGCAAAACAACAAGGTTCACTTCTGGATAACTGGCAACAATTATTTCAAGTAACAATGTGGTTCAAGCGTCATTACTCTGAAGTGTAGCTTATTTGGTGGTCATGCCCAAGCAGAGTGTTGTTGATCTAAGCACTAGCTTCCTCACGCTATGATTCAGAATAATGTTGTGCTGTCATGACAGCATGTGCTTTAAGATAATGTCAGCATCATGCAAAACTTGAGATATTTTTCTTTTTCTTAGTTGGGCATTTATTGTTTGTGTTGCCTATTACTAACCGCCGAATTCACAAACCTCACTCAAATTGAAGGTCCCCTCCACTTCCTCGAGAGAGCGCGAGGGCGGGCGCTGGCCAATCGCGATAACGGATCCGCTCGTCGCGATTGGCCGATGCCGGCCCTCACGCCTTCCTCGAGTGGAGAGGACTGTGAAGACGGTCAGACTACAGAACTCTAACCAGATAGAAAAGCCGAAACAAGCAAGTTCATGAGGCACACAAAATCGAGACGAACAAGTGGGTTGCATGAGTGAGGCATCGATGAGTCGACCAAAAAAAAGAGTTTGATTATATCAAACGAGCTTTGCACCGACATAATGACTGGACAGGTTGACAGGGCCCAAAGAAAAGAAAAGGTTCCGCGTCTTCGAATAAAAAAAAAACTCCCGCTGGTAACATTTCTGAAAATTCAAATTTATCTGATAAAACTCCAAATTTCAATGTCCCAATGCTTAAAAAAAAAGGCATCTTAAAATTAAGTTTGAACAGTGCACAAGGTCAATGGTCTTGAGAAAATGTCACCTCAGTTTTTCTTTTAAATCTCAGACCATTGACAAAAGGAATATTACCACTTATCTCGTGAAGGTTTGCAGGACAACAGGTGTTTCAGGTCACGACAAAAGCCACTCTTGCGGTTTCCAGTTTAGGCCATACTATTGGTTCTTCTTAGAGGACAGGGGAAGAAAGTTATGTATTTGTAGCGAGCGAAAAAATCTGAATCATACAGATCTCATAGCTGGGGGAAGGGGGCGGGCAGTTGAAGCTTCATTATTGCACCCTTTACTATGCCATCGCAGTGGCACAGTAGTTGACGGACGGGACGGGATAAATACGACCTTCCCGTAGCGACTACCTTCAGGAGTTTATCGATTTTAAGGTTTCAGAGCATGTATCGAAGCAACTTTGGTCATGGGACAAATTAGTACTGCCAATGGCAATAGGCGCAACACCCAATTCAGCTGAAGAAATAATGAGACAAGCGCTTTGTGAATCGAACTCACACTTACATCCAGATATTTTTCTAATAAAAGCACTGCAATATTAAGCTCTGAATTTCGGAGAACTAGGAATCAAAGAAAAATAAACCCTGAATTTTTCGACAAAAACGTGTAGCTCCGAAAAACGCCCTCTCAATATGGCAAAGATAAAACTCCGAAAATGAAATCAAATTATAGGTGTTCTTTCCGAGATAAACCGCAGTTGCAAGTGTGCTTTAATCCCGTTGTTTTTGGTGCTATTACAGATTTGAAAATACAGTAGAGTGCCCTTAAAGGACATTGAACCCCAAAATTTTTAATACTTAATTATGATGAGGCATGTCTCAAAACTAATGTTCTGTCGAAAGAAAAATAATTTTTTGCCCAATATTTATGTTATAATGCGAATTTTTCGATGTGCGGAAAGCCGAAACTCCCCCTGGGGCCAGGGGGATGATGATGATAACCTTTGCACCCTCAGTGAGCCCGTCCGGTTAGCTGGCCAATCCCCTTTTTGGAAAGCACACTCCCCGGGAATTTACAAAAGCTATCATCATCATCCCACTGGCCCCAGAAAAGTACAGTTTGGTTTCGCCATAAATCGAAAGGTTCGCATTGTAGGATAAATAATGGGCCAAAATTTTTTTTCTTCTCATGAACATTAGTTTTAATTTATCTCCTGTCTCAATAAGGTACCAAAAAAAATATTTTTTTGGTTCAGTGTCCCTTTAAAGGCAAACTACATCTAAACACTTTTGGAACTTGCTTTTTTTTTTTTTTTTCTCTTTGTGTCATTTTCTAAATTTGGGTCACAACTTCTGGTAAGCGTGCAATCCTCCGGTGTTCGGCGAGTAGGCAACATTTCGGGACCGGGCAACCGAATGCACGGACCACGCACGGATGCTGATGAAGTCCACCATGTCCTGGCAGGAAGCGGGCATGCCGCGCACGTGGAAGGCCGAGTCGATCATGCCGCAGCCCAGCACCAGCCGTAGGCCTCCGCCTCAGCAGCCGTCCACCGCCAGCTGCAGTCCCAGAGACGCCAGGCACCTGATGGGGAGAGCCGGGCTAACCGTTTCCTTCACCACATCACCGCTGACCACGCTACCTTGCACGGGGGGCAGTTCTATGTGCCACACTACAGAGTGGGGCTTCTTAAACTTCTCCAAGATCGAGGAGCAAATTTCTGCCTTGAATGGAAGCGGAGGAACCCTTCTCGGTCTTGGCATTGGTGCACTGACTCTTTCCCGACCGGCGCCCATGGGCCATCGATCACCGGCAATCGATGGTCTCCAAGCGCCGTCGAGAAATGTGAATTTAGTGCGGAGAATTACGTTCCACAATCTCGTGGATACCCGAAGAACTGTTGTTTTCAATTTCAACGTAGGTTTTAGCTTTATCACAAGCTGCTGGGCTCTCAAAAATAGTTCTGGAAAACGGCGGTTGCAGTTGTCTAACATGGCTAACTGCTTACATCAGTCTTACGTAGCTTGAAGATGGCATTGTTTACATTATTCAACTGAATTGTGGCATATGTTTTAGACCTCAAGAGCTCTGGGGACACTTTGAATGATGTTATAGGCGTCGCTTAACAGATGGTTGTCGATAAGCATCAATATAATTTCCAAAGCTCTCTCAAGCCGGCGTGCACGTTTTGCGTTTTCAAAAGGCGGACAAAATGCTTAATATGAAGGAACTGCAATCAAGACTACGACAAAACCAAGGTAGAACACGAAGAAAGCATTCTCTGCTGGGGATGTAGAGCACTATCTGTGTTATACCAATATAAACATTCCTTTGTTAGAAAAGCACACGTTACGGAGGCTAACTCTCCAACAAACTAAAAATGAGGCGTCAGTTGGAGTACACTAACTTTCAGAAGAAATAGCCATGGGTGTAGTAGCACATTTTGCTACATTTAGATTTTTTTCTTTTATTTATCAGTTAATATGACATAGCTGTAGAAGATTTGGCATTTATAGTCCTTCCGAGCATACACTGCATTTCCAAGAATCAAATTTTAAAATCTTCTTCACACATTATACCAACCTGTTTCTTTTGGAAGAACAACTAACTGGCCCCATTTTGATGTGTCATATTACTCCATATGCAAATTAGTTTAAAAAATATAAACATTTGTGCAGATCCTTTGAAAATTCTACTTTTCCTGCGGTCAGGAAAGAGTTAAAGTAAGCATAAAAGGCTACAAGCCCTGTAAACAATAATTCATGTAAAAGGGAGCATTTGGCTTACAGTCATGCACCAATGAATGGATTGGTTCAGATCTTGTAAGTAGCGCTTAAAGTGGGGACAGAAACGGCCGAGGAATTTTAAGATGTCGGGGAACTCCTGGGGGGACTCTGGGGAATCCCCATGTCTTTAAAAGCCAAGTCTGAAAGTCAATGCT
>JAZHYW010051392.1:0-29833 GCA_037355805.1 Ixodes ricinus
GTAGAAACAGAAACTTGAAAGTAGAAGGGACAGAGACAACTTTCAAGTTTCTGTTTCTACCCCAGTCTCGGTTAAGTTCCAACATGGTAAATATCCACCAGCTCGCCTGTACTTTAACCGTTTTTTCATAAAATCTTCATGGAATGCCTGCGCAGCAAGTTTTTGTTGTGAAAGATCTTGGCGTGCATATAGATAGTTCCTTAACATTTAAAAATCCTGTACCTTTTATTGTGGGTAGCGCGTTGAGAATATTGCAAGTGTTTCATGCTTCTCTTTCAACTTTAAGCACCCTTTTAGCTTGATTCATCATTTCAACTTTCAAGGGTCGCGACTTGAACTTCCGTCCATGATAGGGAATTGGCTATCAAAAACACAAGCCATGAATATTGAACACGTTAAGAAACGAATCAATTCATATAGTTTATGACAGGTATTTAGAATGGCGTATTTATTATGACTATCAATTTATCTACCAGAAAAATATTCTCTTTCATTTTTGTCTAAGAGACGGGAGGCTCATCACTTAGCTTTTCAATGTAAGGTTGCTAACAGCGCTAGAGACTCTGCTCATTTCCTCTGTACAGTTAATTTTTGTGTCAATTTTTGCTCTACCAGGCACTTAATACTCTGGTATATTTGCTCACCCTGTAACGTCACCCCTTTCTCGGACACAGACACTTTACTACCGAGGGATACATAGGCCGGCACTTCGCCTCGGAGCCATAGAGGCGGCGACAAGCCAACTGTTACGATCCGGCACTGTGGCGGGGCCAGAGCCATTTGCTTCCCTATCGAGAAAATAAAATCAACTTTTGGCGCAACAATGGTGCAAAGTCCTCACATTTTAGTGAAATGTAGGAGGCAGATGCGGGTTTTGTACCCTGGAACAGTTTGGCACAAATTGAGCAGCAATCTGATTACTGTCAGGAGGGACCAGTTCATTGGGGGGAGGGGGAGCCTCATTTTTGTAAGTTGTCATGTTGGATTCTTATCGGCGAAAAGATACCAGTTGTTCACGGTATTCAATTGTGTCAAAGGATGCTGTAAAACTTGCCCATTTTTTCCATGCCACATTAATGCAAGCAGTATACCGAAAGCTTTATTCCCTCCTTCTCGCTTTTTCATACGGGAAGTAAAAACTTTTCGTCGAGGATGTGAAACGGGAGAAAATGGACCCTACAATGAAGTCGCACAGAAATGTGACTTTATTAGCAGCTTGCTTAGGATGCAAGGAATGTATCTACATTTTATGCAAACTTTTTTGCTTCTTCTTCAGTAATTATTTTCAGCGTAACTGTGCAAATTAATACTTTATCTTCATTGCTTTTTTGTAAAAGAACTTGTTGTTGGGCTAGTTGGTGTTGACTGTATTGAACCATGGTTAAAAGCGCTAAAAAGACGATACACAAGATAGAAGACAAACACGGGCGCTATCGACATTAGGAAGAACGGGAGGAACACAAAAAGCTGGGCCCACTGTAGAAGAAATGTACTTCTATCTTCTATCTTGTGTACGTCTTTTTAGCGCTTTTAACCATGGTTCAATATATTGCTTTTTTTTTTTCTGCCTTTCAGTGATATATTAGGAAAGAGAAAGCAACCTACAAAGGTAGCTTTTTTGTGCGACCCCATAATATACCAAGCAAGAACTATTACAGCAGTTTGAGAGAGTTGGTTGTTCACATTTTCAATGTTACAGCGTACAGAAGCAGACAAACTTTGCACAGGCACACAAAAGGGAGACACTCATGCAGGACTGAGTCAGTGCCCCCGCTTTGTGCGAACAGTGTATGTGCCTTTGTGCACAGTAACATTGGAAGTATGACTTATTTCCCATCAATTGGAAAACTAGGTGATCAAAGATGGAAGTCTTTATTGGAAATATCCTACTAACCTGCACCATTTGTGTGTGTTAATCAATCGTAAAATACCGGGCAAGCGCCCACTCAAAATTTGGAGATAATCGTGAAAAAATGGGGGATGGGCACTTGTCCTATAATCAATTTTACATAGCAGTGTACTGAGCATATTTTCTCAGATCTTACAAATTTGGGAATAAGCGCTTAGTGTGGAATGGGCGGTAATAAGTGCGGTATTCTACGGTAATCACCTGTTAATAACTATACTTCCTACAGCAAATAAGTACACTACAAACAAACTTGGCCACGAGTGTTCAGCTTACCTTAACTGCCTCAAGCAATTGAGAGGCGACATAGGCCATCGCTTGAAAATAATAAACACACACACATTATCTTGCTGCTAAGTGACTTTAAAGTATATTAGGAAATTCTGAAGTATATGATTTAGTTCTTTAACAGCTTAGCTCAATGCAATTCAGAACGAAACTGTGGCAATTAAGGTGTGCGAGGGCAGGGATTAAACCCACAATTCTTAGGTTTACAGCAGCCTCACAACTGAGCAATTGTGCACACTGCACAGTGGGGGGTCCCTTAGGCAAACTGTTTCATCTTTTGGAAGCGAATTGAAAAACGTTCCTTGATTTCACCAGCAATAACCTCAAATGTAACGGGTAACTAGCCCATTCGTCAACGCTCAAGTGTAAATGTGCAATGACTGAACTTGAAATTCATCCATCTCTTTTTATCAAAACAGGAAACATTTTTACATTGTGTGAAAACTGTCAAGAGCACAGAGACCTCACCAAAAACAAATAAGTGAATGGCAATTAAAAAAAAATTCTCTTTCATTCCATTTTTAGACAGACAACATTGCACATCAGCAGCACTACATGAATGTGCAATGAGGTCGGCTTTTTTACACATTGTTTCGCTCCGTTTGAGTGTTAATTTGTGTTAAAGTCATCAAGCAATGAATGCAGAGGAGTAGTAATAGGTACAAATAGGCATACATACACAAGGATGTTCTATATTTTAATTGATGTTTCTTATCGCTATGGTTACTTACTGGTTAACGGGAAGATGACAGGTCAAACTATACATGGCTTGCATCGACGTCACGTCAGCCGCCATTGCTGCCATGTTCCTGTGTCCGTATCTTTTGCAGCATGCATGTGGTATCATCAACCTGTTCTTCTTCAAAAAGGCTTGCGAGGAAGAACAAATATTCGATTTTGCGAGATGTACGCTGCAGAAGGTATATGGGCTCAGGAGCATGGTACGGAGCAATGGTCGCTGTTACGGTGCCATATGACGTCACATGCAAAGGTATGTATACTGTTTTCCACCGCTTTTCACCCAGGCGAAAACTGCTGAGTAACTCGGCAGTTTAGCTAACTTCCTCCGCTTCCTCCAGAGGGTGATATGCGCGTGTCATTGACATCAGTATACCTATTTGGCAATTACAGAATTAATACAAAATTGCAAGCTTTGTTTATGTTTTCATAAGAATAGCAACCGATAAAAACACAAAAATATAGAAGAAAAAGAATAAGAATAATTTACAAATTTTCATGCAAGTTCGCGCGAGGGGGGGGCGCTTTTTTTCTTTTTTCTTAACCCGTAAGCACTTCCTACAAACAACACAATTTGAAAAAAATATCAGCGTGGTTTGCGTTTACAACAAAAAGAACAACAAAAAAACATAACTGACACAAGGCAATTCTTTTGAATGAGGCGAAGAATCGTGGCATCACGCGAAGCTCCGCCGATGGCACGACTTCTATCGGGGCAGTATCGACGCCAAAGCACCCGGCCAAATCGTGCATCGAACTTATTAGTTCCGGCTCGCAAGTTGCGTGACCTCCGTGAACGGTTTTTGTAGTTTGCCGAAAACGAAACACATTTCCCTCTCGGGGTCCCGACGTCGCCACGTCCTGCACGAACCTCGCACATCCGCCACCAGATGGCCGTACACGCCAAAGCGTCGTCTGCTATCGAATTCGTCTTTCCCACCCGCTTTCTTAATATTCAAAGCGACTCGGTTTTGCTGTCAAGCTTCCTATTCCCAACCGTGAATAAAAGAACTACTATATATAATGCAATCAGTAATAAGAAAAACATTTCTTTTCCCAGCTAATTAACGTTAAAACATGATTGCGAAGAAGAAAAAAATCCATCCGACGTTAAAGTGAATGTAAGAGCGCAAACGAGCTGGTTTAGAATGAATAAAACTCCGAGACTGCAGGCAAAGAACGACACGAACACTAAAAGGTTTCGCGACCTTTTAGTGTTCGTGGTTCGTGTCGTTTTTTTGCCCACAGTCTCGGGGTTTATGTCATGTTCAATCCATCCGACAAATTTGTCTTTCCACATACCATGAGAAAAAAAAAATTTGCAGTACACTGAACGGCTTCCCTGAGTAACTGCACTCTCAATTATGTGTCAATCTTAACTAAAAAAAAAAAAAAAAGACTGTAAAAGAGGTTGAAAGAACCCGAAGAAAAACGTCAGCGCAGACGACACGTCCTTGACAATGACGCAGTTTGGCCAACGAACAATCCGCGGTCATTTAACGGTTTGAAACGCACGGAAGTAACTTCAACCTCGAAAGAGTCGAAGAAAAAAGAAAAAACCATAGAATTTGCTTTTCTTTTATTTCTTGTTTTCTGTGGAAGCCCGCAACTCTTCAGCAAAGCAAAAAGAGAGCGGCAGGAAGCCCATTCGCGTTCGTTCAAAAAAGAGATGACGAAATTCGGTGAAGCGTTCGGCGGGCGACCTAGCAACGGACAAAGAGGCCCAATTACAAAAGCCTCGATGGATTTCTAAGCGATTGTACGAGGCACGTACGCGACAAGCGCAAAGCTGTAGTAATCAACGCCGCACCAGGATCACACAGCTGCAAAATCTGAAACGTCTCGCTCGCGCGAACGCATCGCCAGCTGTAGCGTGTCGTCTGCAAGCGCTTCGTAATTGCCGTAATCATCCAAAAGTTAAAAAGAAGTGAGTAGAGTGAGTAAGCATAAACTACGAAGTTCGGAAATAACCTATAATTAACGCAAAAGAGGCGAAAATCGAGCCACAACATAGCAGCTAGGACTAAACGGTTTGAACACCTGCGAAGTGGCAATAACAGAACCAGCGACCACATTCCCGCCGCCCGCGATAGTTTCTTTGCAAAGCGACGATTAGGAGAGCACTCACCTTCATTTTCTTCGTCGTACTTGGAGCGCTTTCGAGATGAAGTCGAACGCTTTCTTGTGGTGCTGTTTTTGTCGGATCAGGAGGTTCGCGTCTGGCTCCGCAGCCGTCGCCATGGTGGTGGTTGTCTCGGCCGTCGCCAGATGGCGGCGCGGGACGAACCTGCGGCAGACGCAGTACACAGCACGAGAAAAACTGGCAGAAGACCCATCGCAGCAGCCAGAAAACGAGCAGCAGTGGGTAAAAAAGACAGTCAGCTTTCTCTTGCGTCCGACTTGTACGCAGTCCGTTTCTCCGTCGTCGAAATTCTCCCGGTCGTCCGACGAGTCGCGGCGTAGCGCAACGTGGTGGACGCCATCCGCTCGTCGCCATAACACAAACTCGACTGTGGTTGCTTACCGTCCGCTGGCGCGCAACTCACACAAACACAAAATTAAAGGGCTCTCCATCAGAAGACAAGGCCTGTACCTCCCACCTATACGTCATCATCGGTGCCTAGCTCGCGTCAGCGACGACGCCAGCGCGGCTTGCGGCGTCTCACTACAAGCGGGACGCTAGCAGACGGCAAAACCAAAAACGCACACTCGTCAGCCTGCCATTTTGCGGCGTACTCCGTCGAGCTGCGTCTGGGGCGGGTCAAAACACTACCATTGGTGACGTCATAGACAGGCCTTGTCTTCGATTGTCTCCATTCGCGAGGTGTGGCGTCGCGTATCACGTGACTTCTAACGAGCCAATTGCCAGCCTGCTTTTTCCACATCGACTCGCCGGGCGCTGGCAGCTCACACAGGCGTTCAACGGATACACAGCGTGCCAGAAACGTGTCGAAACGCCACATGCAATCGATACGAGAGCGATTTATCTCGCGTAAAAAGTGGGGGAATGATGCTAATAACGTTCTGGTTGATTAGGAGGATGCTCCCAAGCCAAGGCCGACGCGGTTGTGTAGCAGCTTACATAATAGCGCGAGGTTATGAACATATTCAGGCGGCGCCCGCAAACGAAACCAATTGCTGCGGAAGGATGTCGTTTCCTTTTTGCATTGTGTACGAGCCGAATGCGGGGACCGAATACGTGTCCGGGCTGTTCGAATCGGCATACCGGTTCATGTGTGATCATTTTTCTTCGTTATGCTATCGCGTGTTTGTAATAAAGGCGAGGAGTTATGAGCGCACGCTACAGCTCAGTCCTACTCTTGTTCTTGTAATAAAGTTGAATATACAGTCGACTCTCATTTTTTCAAACTCGAGGGGGGGCCAAAAATTTGTTTGAATAAAGCAAAGTTTGAATTATCAGGAGTTTCTTCCCATAGAGACGCATAGGATGGGACCTGCATGTTAGTTTGAATTATCCGCAAGTTTGAATTAAGAGATTTTGAATTAATGAGAGTCGACTGTATATATATATATATATATATATATATATACAGGTCACCATTTCGTCGTTTACCCTGGAGACTAAAGTTTTAGAAGAGTAAAAGTGACAGAAAAACAGACAGGTCTCACTTTTGCTCTTCTAAAAACCCCCAGTCTCCAGGGTTAAACGAACCTAAATGTGGTTGACTTCCACCAGCTAGCCTGTACTATGACTCTTTTTTGCGGAGCATGCTAGGATATGTATTTTTTATTCGAATAGATTTTCCATAAAGTCGTCAGTAATACCTATACAGAAGTAGGGAGCGTCATGGGGACTATATAGGGGGCTAATCGTAACGATCAGTTGGCTAATTAACTAAAATTCGATAATTAACTTTTAATTATTGAAAAATAGACATATGGTTCAATTAGAAAACTCGTTCAGCATCATTCAAAACCTCTAAATCAGTCATTTTCAGAGAGACGATGAGAGCGTGGCAGTGCACTAAAGTTACCACTCGTGGAGCAGGTGCAATGTTAGGACTAGATGAAAGACGGAAAAATCGCGTGGATGCCTTGTTCAACCTCTAGCTTGTACCTGCTCCACGAGCGGTAACTTCAGTGCACTACTACGCTTGTCACGCGCTCCAAGCATTACTGAAATGACTGATTTAGTGGTTTTCGGTGACGCTGTGCAGTTTCTAATTAGAACCATATGTCTATTTTCATTAATTAAAAAGTTGATATTAACGAATTTTAATGAATTGGCCAATTGATCGTTACGATTAGCCCCTATGATATATACTCTCAGGCCGTATAACTCACCCTCCACAAGCAGCATAAGTGTAACTCTCACGCGCTTTTTTTAAATAAATTTGTTTCAATAAAAAATAACACCCGGCCTATATATATATATATATAAATGCAAAAGTAATGTGCGCAGACACAGCAGCCGAAGGATGATAAAAATAAAATTTAATTTAATGGCGAAAAAAGTCACGCAAGAAAATTTTTTTATTTTTTAATTTTTAATTTTATTTTATTTAACAATTTATTTTTGTAAGTTCTTGTGTTTTAACTTTGACTTTTACTCGGTCGTTTTTAAAAGTTTGTTTCCCTCGTAACTAGCGTTCTTGTGCCTAGTCTTCATTATTCCCGTAAACCAATACAACTTTTTTTCGGCACCTCACCCTTTTTTTCTTGCGTGACTTTTTTCGCCATTAAATTAGAATTTTATTTTTATCATCCTACGGCTGCTGTGTCTGCGCACATTACTTTTGCATTTATATCAACGGAAGCATTTGTCAACATTCGCCACTCTATATATATATATATATATATATATATATATATATATATATATATATATATATATATATATATATATATATAATATATATATATATATATATATATATATATAAGTGTCGAACCGGAAAAAATACGGGCTCGTTACGGTTCAGGTTAAAATTTATTTTGTTCCGGTTCAGTTCCGGTTCGATTAATTCAATCCGCGAACTCGGCTGAACCGGTTCGCGAACCGGTCCGGAAATTATAAATGACAAATTGCAACATCAAAAATAACAAAATCAAAATAACATCAAATAACAACATCAAAATTAAAAAAAAAAAATTGCAACATCAACGTCTTAGAAACGTGTTATGAAATGAGCACACAGCAGCATTTAGGATTTACGAGATTGTAGGAAAATGAAATCCCATGACGCGATCTTTTTTTTTTTTTTGACAGCCTTCTAATTTTCTTCTTCCGTGCAAGCCGCGACCAGCGCAATACGATGCAAGTTCCTATGTGCAAGATTCATGGATGCAGCGTTTATATTCCTAAGACTGAGTGGAGAAGAAAAATATGTAAGCGAGGTGTGTGTCAGTTGACGGCGACTTAAAAACAAATGGCATTGATAGCAGATTCATTGTCAACTAGCGCGTGCCGAACCGTTTTGACATGAGCCGGTAACCGTTATTTTTTCCGGGTTCAGTTCCGGTTCGGGTTCATCGCGATAACAATATAACGGATCGGGTTCGGGTTCAGTTCCGGAAAAAATACCGGTTCGGTTCCGGTTTTCGGTTCGGTTCCGGTTCGACACCCTGAGATATATATATACAGGGTGAAACAAGGAGACGGCAGGCTCTTTAAATCGACCGGAAAATTCGGTTTCTTAACCTATCGCGCTACGACTTTGTGCAGCGTTGCCCACAGATGGTGCATTTTTTTCGTAAAATTTGCAAAGAACGAACTTACCTGAGAAAAAAGTAAAGAAAGAAAAAGGCTTAGCTCCTATGGAAACGCAGTGACGCCACCGGTCTGCAAACAACACGGCGCCGTTTCGCACGGGAGACAAGAGATGGCGCAAGCGGTCGCGACGCCAACTGCCGCCAACGAACGAGCAGACGACGCCGAGAGCCATCGTGTTTAGCAGACAAGGAACTGCAGTTCCTTGTTGTTACCGCGCCTGTTTTTGTTTCTGTGACTGTCGCCGCCTGCGGAACGCGAGCCGCTTTTGAGTCGAAAGGATCGTCTGCTAAAGTGCCGGCTCTCGGCGCCGTATGCTCGTTCGTTGGCGGCGTTCGTTGCGCCATCTCTTGTCTCCCGTGCGAAACGGCGCCGTGTTGTTTGAAGACCGGTGGCGTCGCTGCGTTTCCATAGGAGCTAAGCCTTTTTCTTTCTTTACTTTTTCCTCAGGTAAATTCGTTCTTTGCAAATTTTACGAAAAATGCACCATCTGTGGGCAACGCTGCACAAAATCGTAGCGCGATAGGTTAAGAAACCGAATTTTCCGGTCGATTTAAAGAGCCTGCCGTCTCCTTGTTTCACCCGGTATATATATATATATATATATATATATATATATATATATATATATATATATCAACTTTATTACAAGAACAAGAGTAGGATTGAACTCGAAGCGTGCGCTATAACTCCTCGCCTTTATAACAAACACGACAGATAGTATACAATCATGTATATATATATATATATATATATATATATATATATATATATATATATATATATATATATATATATATATATATATATATATATATATATATATATACACACACACACCGGACTGTGTTCCATTTCAATTCATGTTAGCATACCGCTTTCGTCCCCGTAGCTTTGGCTGTACTCGCACGATTTTAGTGAGACGGAGTATAGCTTTGCGCCTGCTGCACGAGAGTAGTCCTTTGGTGCGCCCCTGAGTTTCCCACGGGCTTCAAATTGTTATAAAATTGACTGATGGAGTGGTTTTCGATTATGCTCTGCATGTTTCTATTTTGAAACCAGGTGATTTTTTTTTCATATTAAAAGTTAATTAAGAAAGTTTAGTTAATTATCCGACTTATCGCAACGATTATAGCCACGCGCTTGAAAAAGGAGGGTCCCCTCCGATACATCCGATTAAACTATCCAAGTTTGTTTGAACATCGGTGGCTTTTTTACATATATGCGAGCGCCTACGGCTCCCCACAACTTAAAGATGTCAATAAATATATATACAGAATAAAAAATAAAAAATACAGAGTTCTTTTATTCTCAAAAATAAACTAGGGCATCGCTGAACGCTCATTCTCCGCCCAAAGGTAGTGCTCAGAGGTCACAACCAGATGCCAAAGTTTCGGCCCGATCCGATAATGCAATCAAAAGTTATGTGATTTTCTGAAAATTTCAATGGGAAAATGGCGGCCGACGAAGTTTTTAAACACATGGGGCTCAGTGGCACCAGACAACCGAAAACGAGCAAAAATCGGCTCCATTTTCCCATTGAAATTTTCAGAAAATCACTATAACTTTTGAATAAGGTATCGGATCGGGCTGAAACATTGGCATCTGGTTGTGACCTCTGACGCTACCTTTGGTCGGAAAATGAGCGTTCGGCGATGCCTAGTTTATTTTTGCGGTAAATGAAACCCTGTAAATTTTCCTTTTGTGACACTCTGTATATGACGTGGTCGGGTATTTTTTATTCGAAAAACAGATTTACGTTACCTTAAGCCGTGAGCAGTTACACGTATGCTATTATGAGGCTACCAGTAACAATCAATAGGTCAATTAATTAACATTCGTTAATTAACTTTTCAATTAATAAAATAGACATATGGTTCCAATTAGAAACTTGCACAGCGTCACTGAAAACGACTAAATCAGTCATTTCCAGTAATACTTGGAGCGCGTGAGCGTAGAAAGTGCACGGAGTTACCGCTCGTGGAGCGGGTACAAAGCTAGAGGTTGAGATAAGGCGTCCGCGCGATTTTTTCCGTCTCTTATCTAGCCCCAGCCTTGCACCTGCTCCACGAGTGGTAACTTTAGTGCACTACTACGCTTTTCACGCGCTCAAAGTCTTTCGAAAATGACTGATTTAGGGGTTTTGCATAATGCTGAGCAAGTTTCAATTGAACCAGGTGTCTATTTTCATTAATTAAAAGTTAATTATCGAATTTAGTTAATTAGCCAACTGATCGTTACAATTAGCCCCCTATAATATGTCCCCCTGGCCGCATAACTCACCTCCACAAGCAGCATAAGCGTAACTTTCACGGCTTTTTTTAAATAAATCTGTTTCGAATAAAAAATAACACTAGTATATAGTACGTATATACTGTATATGGGCGGTTCTCATTTGGATTCAGGCAACGAGTGGCAGTCGTATTTTTTATTTTGCTTCAAACTTTTATATTTTGTGGAGCATATTCCAAGAAGAACAATCCTTTTTATTTTATTGTCCTGACATGATTAGTTCCTGAGAAAATAAATCTCAAAGAAGCGGGAAAGAACTACTGAGGTTTTGACGATTGTCGTGTGTGGCGTTTTTGAATCACTCTCAATCTCAAAGTATTAAAAAGAGAGCGTCTATATTTTTTAGTGTGATATATATGTCAAGTAGGTAAGACGACATTATAACTGCTATTTATTATTCGTCGCTCTAATTTTGTAAAAATCTCCAAACATGCCTCCGCGAACAACTGTGACCTAAATTGCGGATTTTATTTTGAGTCGACTATGTTTAGTATCGCTTTTAAAATATTACCACGTATAGAACCTTTCATTGCCTTCCAAACTAAGCAAAGTTTGTGTTTTTATCATGTACGAGTGCTGAGAAATAAATTATGAAACAAAGAGGGTTTTCACTTTTCGTTCAATTTCTGCACGCTGTATAAAAAACAAAAACCATTTTTAATTTTTTTTTCTGCGATGCGTTCTCTTCACATCTTCTTTTCGTCGGAATACATTCCGTTAGTAGTATTTGCCTTGGTTTTGAGTTTTAAGCCTCTAAATATGCCAAAAAAAGAGCAAATGCCGATGGTGGGTTTTGACGATTTTCGTGTGTGGCGTTTTTGAACCACTCTCAATCTCAAAGTATTCAAAAGAGAGCTTCTATATTTTTTTATTGTGATATATATGCAAGTCGATAAAACGACATTCCAACTACTATTTATTATTCGTCGATCCAATCTTTGTAAAAATCCCCAAACATGCCTCCGCGAACAACTATGACCTAAACTGCGGATTTTTTTCTGAGTCGACTATGTTTAGTTTTGTTTTTAAAATAATACCACGTGTAGAACCTTTCATTGCCTTCCACATTATGCAAAGTTTGTGTCTTAATCACGTACGAGTACTGAGAAATAAATTATGAAACAGAAGGTTTTCATTTTTCGTTTAATTTCAGCACGTTGTATAAAAAAAAACATTTTTAATTTTTTTATTTTTATTTTTTGCTTTGCGTTTTTTACAGCTTTTTTTACCTAGAATACATTCCGTTAGAGGTATATGCACTGGTTTTGAGTTTTAAGCCTCTAAATATGCTAAAAAAATTATTCAGTTCTGTTATCAACATGAATTTAACATTAAAAATATAAAATTTCGCATCTAAAATTCTAGGTTTCCAGTAGGAAGTGTATTTTACCCTAATGTTTTAGAATATTATACTTTGATATTTCTAACGTAGTATAGATTATGTAGCGCATAGGGTTTAGGCTTGAGGCCCCTCCAATCATGGCACCGGCGGAAATTGTCTGAAAACCCACTTTCGGCAGTTGCGATTTAATAGTGTTTAGACGTTTGGAATTGCAAACTTGTTATTATACGCCTAACGACATTCATGTCTTTTATATGAGTATTTATTCAACGTCCCTTAGATTATTATATTAAAGAATAAAATATACAGCTATAACCCATAAACCCACCATCAGCATTTGCTCTTTTTTAGCATATTTAGATGCTTAAAACTCAAAACTAGTGCATATACCTCTAACAGAATGTATGCTGGCTAAACAAAAGTTTTAAAAAAGTGACGCAAAAAATATTATTTTAAAAGTTATTTTTTTATTTTTTTACAGCAAGCTGAAATTGAACAAAAAGCGAAAACCTTTTCTGTTTCATAATTTATTTCTCAGTACTCGTACGTGATTAAGACACAAACTTTACATAATGTGGAAGGCAATGAAAGGTTCTACACGTGGTATTATTTTAAAAACAAAACTAAGCATAGTCGACTCAGAAAAAAATCCGCAGTTTAGGTCACAGTTGTTCGCGGAGGCATGTTTGGGGATTTTTACAAAAATTGGATCGACGAATAATAAATAGTAGTTGGAATGTCGTTTTACTGACTTGCATATATATTACAATAAAAAAATATCGAAGCTCTCTTTTGAATACTTTGAGATTAAGAGTGGTTCAAAAACGCCACACACGAAAATCGTCGAAACCCACCATTGGCACAGCTCTTGTTCTCCTTCTCCAGGGATTATTTTCATCATTCTTGTCCAGCTCGCTTGCCTTTGCATTTAATTGCACTTAATCACCACCATTGGCATTTGCTCTTTTTCGGCATATTTAGAGGCTTAAAACTAAAAACCAAGGCAAATACTACTAACGGAATGTATCCCGACGAAAAGAAGGGTGTGAAGAGAACGCATCGCGAGAAAAAAGAAAAATTAAAAATGTTTTTTTTTATATACAGCGTGCAGAAATTGAACAAAAAGTGAAAACCCTCTCTGTTTCATAATTTATTTCTCAGCACTCGTACATGATAAAAACACAAACTTTGCTTAGTTTGGAAGGCAATGAAAGGTTCTATACGTGGTAATATTTTAAAAGCGATACTAAACATAGTCGACTCAAAATAAAATCCGCAATTTAGGTCACAGTTGTTCGCGGAGGCATGTTTGGGGATTTTTACAAAAATTAGAGCGACGAATAATAAATAGCAGTTATAACGTCGTCTTACCTACTGGCATATATATCACACTAAAAAATATAGACGCTCTTTTTTTAATACTTTGAGATTGAGAGTGATTCAAAAACGCCACACACGACAATCGTCAAAACCTCGTAGTTCTTTCCCGCTTCTCTGAGATTTATTTTTCTCAGGAACTAATCATGTCAGGACAATAAAATAAAAAGGATTGTTCTTCTTGGAATATGCTCCACAAAATAAAAAAGTTTGAAGCAAAACAAAAAATACGACTGCCACTCGTTGCCTGAATCCAAATGAAACCGCCCATATATGTATATACCGTATATACTATATATTGCCCAACATTAATGCAATAAATTCAATAATCCCTCTCTCCCCTCTAACAATATTACTACGGCTGCACTTGTTAATCTTCCCTCACTCCCCCATGTTATACGTACATATATACACTAACACATGTGGTCCCGTGTTCGACCCAAATGGCCAGTATAGGTCCCCTTTGGTCCCGTGAATCGAAAGACCTTTCGGAAAAATCCCAGAAGGCCTCACGTCAGTGGCCTTACAAAGTGTGTGTGTGTGTGGGGGGGGGGGGGGGGGCGTAGCCACGGCGCCACTGCCTCTCGTCAATCCCACATTGCACCTCGCGGCGCGGGGGTTGTGGGGCCGTTCCAATTTACGCTCGGGCCTGCTAGGCTCTATGCATATGGGAAGCGGCGCAACTTACCACTGCGAGTTCAGAACACAATGTGTGAAGGCATCACAAAGCAGACGTCCCTCTTTCTGTGCGTTCTGAAATCACAAAATGTCAAACAAACATGAGCCCCTCCGTACATATCGATCGGATTGACGCATGGGCGTCGGCAGGATTTTTTCTTGGTAGGGGCAATACTTTCGCACCCGACGTTCTTTTTATTATTTTTTAACTTGGGGGGGGGGGGGGGATTAGTTCGCAGTCCTAATCGCTTATGTAAAAAGGCCACCCGACATCTCTCGGTTTAATTCCTGCAGCCCGGACGTAAAACTCTTGTGAATAGTGAACGGGGCATGAACATATCAGGACCAACGTGTTATCACTGACGAAGGGACCACCGGTCATTTATTAATTTATCAGATTCTCAAGAATCTAATAAAATATATTCTTGGGTGCCCATTCATATACTTTCAAAACACGAGGAAATATACAAGCAAAGAAGCCTGTTTACAATCTTTCGAGACTTCGAATAAAATCCAGTTCAAAGATCCCATCGACGAACTACACTTCCTTCATAACATTTTAGTTTCTCAGATGAACAGTCTGTCTTTTCATAATACTCAAAATATGAAGAGAGAAAGCTAGATAACGCCAAAATAAGTGTGCGAGCTTAGAAGCTACACTACTCCGAAAAAACCCATCATTTCACTTTTGATAACGCCGAAGTCATAAAAGCTCAAGATTTATAATAGAGAACAAAACTGAGAAGTACCACTACCCCAAATACAAAGTCCGCAAATGCAGATCCCCGATTATAATTTGCTTCCGGGTGCCTGATATCACTGAGCGTTTTTGGTGAGCTTCTTTTTTTTTTTTAATAAATGTATTTATTTATTTATATATTTTTCTTCAATAAGTCTCTTCTTTGTGACCTCAACTAAAAACTACAGTTAAGAGAATTTACATAAATAAATGGCGCTCTTCCTGTTTTATTGCAGAATTAAAAAAAAAAATAATGTTAGAGTGCTGTTTGCTATCTTTGCATAGGGTCTTGTATTTATCTGGTCAACTTTAGTTTTGCCTGGAAATCTCTCTAGGCGTACCTGTAACAGATGAGTTGAGGGTGAATCCTATATCAAGCTGAATTTTGGAGGGCAAAAGTTGCTTAGGAGTGACTGGGACAAGGATTGTCTCATTAGAATCCGACTCTGAGTCCCGGCAGGGGTCAGAGGTGACTGCTTTCTTCGTCCCACAAAATGGAAAGCCGTGATCGATGTACTTTTTTCGGTAAAACGAAGACACCGATGAAGAAATCCAGAGCTGGCAAAATAGTAACGCTCGCAACAAACTTTCGGAAAGAACAACAATGTACGGTTGCGATTGTGGACTGGGCGGTCTCTGACGCGCCTTTCCCTGGTGTCAAATGGTGAGACAGTAAATTATGGCCTGAGGGTCAGTTGCGTTGACGACTTGGTGCGAACATGGTTTCGTGCAAACGCGGACGCCCGACCCCTGAACCCACCCTCTCCCCCAACCTGCTCAGAAGGTCATGTCCACCGTCGCTCATGGCTGCTCTTCAGTGAATCGTATCGAAAACACGTGGTTTATTACCCAGGCTGGAGAGCCCCGTCCTCGAGGCCAAAACAGCTGTCCTTTGGTGTGTCAGCTATGCGGCACTCGGCGCGACTTTTGCAAGAGCAACCTGAACCCCGAGTCCTCAGCACATGGGGCGCGGAGTTGGAGAAAACATAGAATGACATTATGGAGCTAGGTTAGCGAAGTTGGAAAAACGGGGTGCGTTTGGTATTTGCCCCGTGAAGATAGTTATCGTTATTTTCCTTTTCCCCTGTCACGACTTTTTTCAACCACCCTATGATGTCCGCACGGCCCCCGGCACACGCCGCACACGACGATATTGAGGGAATATTTCCACGGACAAGCGGCCGCGATGGCAGAGTGCGCCAAACATGAAAGGGCCCGAAGGGAAGTTGAGAACTGTTCTAGTGGTTTGCTGACGTGCACTTTGCGACCTGTCTCGGCTTCCTCTCTGCTGTCAGTCTGGGCCGACTTGTGTTTTGAAAGGGAAGAATAGTATGTCGTTGAGCTTGGGGACAGCGTAGCCTGGATCAGTGCCGGCGTGACGGTCCCCAAAGAAAGTTTTGCGCTCTTTTTTAGACGACGTGACCGCGGTATGCATTTCAATCTATCTGTGCAGTTGCTTGCGTGTCGTTTTTTTCTTTTCGTGTAGTTTGTTGTTTCTATTTGCTCGGTTGTTTACATGGCACTGCGCAGGTGTGTTCGTGCACGCGCGCGCGACTGCTATTTTTTTTTAACATTGTTGACGTTTTTGAGAGCTTAAAGGAGCGGTGCAACGATATTTAATTGGAATGGCGCTAACTGTACACGAGCTTACTGGCACAAGTGGGAGTCAAGGATACTCCCACGCAACGCCACTTTGCCAAAAACTCCTTTGTTGCAGGTGTAATTTCAGACAAGAGCGACCATTTTCATTCAATCTCTCCTTTGCAAAATTTGATGACGTAAAGTGGGGATTGCAGTACACCCATAACGGATATGTTGAATGTGGTTCATAGATTGGACCTGAGCATTGGCGCGGGCACCGGATTTGGGCTCGTGATAATTACTAGCTCGAGAAGCATTCGGTAGTAGCCCGTGCTCCAATCGCTGCATCGGCGACAATCAGCCGGAGCCATGGCACAATGTCTGAACTCAGCGCGTGTCCTGTGCTTTGCCAGCCAGCGCGTGGCTATGATCAACACTGGCGGCATATAATCGGCTCCAGATCACGTGGCCGCTTGTTCTGGCTGCGAGTTGAGGGGCGAACGCTGCTTGTTTTCTTTTTTTTTTCTGGACTTCTATTGCGTGGGTGAAAAACGAACGCATAGTATCATAGGTCATTAACGTCCAGGGATCTGTTCTGAGCGTTATTTGCGCAAAGTACAAAATTGTTGCATTGCCCCTTTAAAGCGACATTAACAAAATAGACGTATTGCCAGTTCACCAAGCGTTAAAGAGAATGCCTGGAATGTAGTTCCACGCACTGCACGCGCCTGTCTTCCCGTACGTATAGAAGATTCGAAGTA
The DNA here is from genome assembly GCA_037355805.1 of Ixodes ricinus. Lineage (NCBI taxonomy): Eukaryota > Metazoa > Arthropoda > Arachnida > Ixodida > Ixodidae > Ixodes > Ixodes ricinus. The sequence goes on from JAZHYW010051392.1 coordinate 17,434, forward strand.
AATAGCCGCGTTAAGGCGCTGACGAATTGCGCAAGATGCCATTTTGTCTTAGGCATAAAGTTATTATAATGTATACACTGAGTTAGCTTTTAACTAGCGCTAGTGCGATTTTCAAATTAAGCAGATATGAACCCAGTCGGAAACCGACTTCCGTTAATGCATTTCTCTGGAAAAGTGAGTGCATTTTCTCCCTGTGCTGGATCTTAAGAGAAGAGAGAGAAAGAGAGAGATAAGTTCTTCATTATGGAGATGAGCGTATTCTTTAACATGACACCGGCTACTCCATAACGAGAAGGTGAGAAAAATATATATGAATGAAAGGAAGAACATAAAGAAAATAATAAGGATAAATACATAAAAATATAACCGCAAAAAAGTACAAACAAGTTTCAAAATACAATTACGAATAAAACGACCGTTTGGGAGTCATGCACTGATTTGCTAAATTATACACATAGTCATTCCCGTTGAAATTACTGCTACGTTCGCACCTAATAATCATACACGATTCTAGTGTCTTTGAAAGGTGAATAATACTCTATTGTCTCGTCTTGTTTTTTACGCGTCAACAATGGCCTCCAACAACTTGGTCAGAAACAGGGTCTATCATCTAACATTTGAAGGCGAATCTCCATCCGGCGCCTTTCATGTCGAAAGCGTTGCACAGTCCAGGAGGATAGCGTTGCACATCCTGATATGGTCTCCACACTCACATCTCGGCGAATCACGGCGTTTAATTCGAAAGTGAGCTGTTAGTAAAGGCCACTTCAGTCTGAGTCGATGGATTAATGCGTCGTATTTCCTTTTCATCCCGGTAACGGCGGAAGCTCAAATCCGGGTCGATATATGCAGGCAGAGTCTCTTGCTGAAGTGTCCCTGAACCAGCACTGCTGCGAACGTAGGTGGCGTAAGTGACGAAGGATGAATTTTGCATCTTCAGAGGTAAAGGATTCGCTTCCATTGCGTCACCATCGTAAGCTTGACTGCCAGGTGATCAGCCTCCTATTTCCGGCGATTTGAGCGGCTCGGTCGGTATCCATTGTAGCCTGACGTTATGTCCGTGGAGTCGAGCTTGTGCTAACGTGAGTTGCACCTGATATAGAATGGTCGCTCTGGGAGTACGAGTGCATGCCCTGTAATAACTCTAGTGATGATTTTGAGTCCGTTAGAATAACCCAGTTTGATGGTGTAACAAATGTTTCAATGAATGATGATGCTGAAAGTATTGCATGTAGCTTCGCTGACGTCGAGCATGTGTGATGTGACAATCGAAAACATTTGAAATGTGTCTAACATCGGGATTGAGCAAGCAGATGTTGATCCCTTGTTAGATGTTGACCCGTCTGTGTAAATATGAATGTCGTCTTTGTAGCGTGCCTCTAAATGGGAAGCGACATTGTCTTCGCCACCATGGGGGCCACCGAAGATTTTGATCCAAGACCAGGAATTTCGGTCTGTATCTCCAGTGGCGGAATTGTCCACGGAGGGTTGATCAGACTTGGAAGCCAATGCGCTTGATGGGGTGCTGCGATGGGTAGTGCGACGAGGAGACCGGTGAAAGTTCGACTCCGTCCGTCGAAGCATCTTTTGGCACAAGGTCGGGCATGTGATGCGTGAAGCCAATCGAAGATAGTGACGGCATGTTTCTGTTCCCGGAGAACAGGTACTGGAGGTTCCTTGGCCTCAGCAATGACGAGGTCACTAGATGTCTGCGCGGGAGTCCGAGCACACGCTGCAAACTTCGCGCAATCATGTATGTCGAGCGTTTCTCCAGTGCTGCTGAGAGGCCATGTAAAACAGGAATGGAATATGCGATAGTCTGGCGTACCAGAGCTGTATGCAATAGCAGTAGTCCATCAGTCGAGCCTCCCATCTGGCACCTGCCACATATCGAAGAACGTTAATGACTCTGTTAATTTTTTCCTCGAGCACGTTAATATGTCTTGACCATGTGAGGGAGCAGTCCAGTGTAACTCCAAGAAAACGATGCCACTTCACCTTTTCAATCTGTTGTCCTTTGAAGTGTCAATTTAAAATTCTTAAGGTGCTCTCTAGTGAATGGAAGAAATGCAGATTTTTGAACTGAAATGTCCATGCCCCTTTTCCGAAGATAACTGGTATGTGTCATTAAGACCATGCTGCAATTGTTCTTGTAGTTTGGTCTCTGAAGACTCCAGATACCCATATACAAATATCATCAGCGTAGATGGACACATTTAGTGGTGAAGGAAGTTTGCTTGGCAGTTCAGCCATGACTACATTGAATAAAGTGGGGCTTAACCACGCTGCCTTGTGGCACACCGTGGTGGAGTTCAGTGTTGTTTGCCATTTCCATCACTCGTGCGTTACAAATATCTTCCTGTGCATGAGAAAGTTGCGTATACCACGCGGATCATACGGCCTCGTATTTTAAGCCGTAAAAGTCCACGGAGAACATGTTCGTGACTCACGGTGTCAAAAGCGCGATGCACGTCCTAAAAATACAGCGATCGTGATATTTCCGGATGCCCGTTCATGTTCAATAGTTGTTACAAGATCTAAGACTGAATCTATAGTGCATCGTCGAGGTCGAAATCCCGTTAGTTGTTCCGGTAATACATCAGTTGTTTCCATCCACCGTTGTAGACGTGAATGTATCATTTTTTCGAAGATTTTCCTACACAGCTTGTCAGACTGACTGGGCGAAACGATCCCATTTCTTTCGGTGTTTTTCCCGACGTCAGTAATGGAATTATCTTCGCAAGTTTCCATGAAGCTGGAAGGTTTCTCTGTTCCACACATCATTGTAAATATCGGCAGGCTGCTCAGTGTTCCCGGCCCGAGATTTGTAAGTGCTTCATAGCGGATGTGGTCATGCCCAGGGGCTGTGTGCGTTTACGAATCGTTCTTAAAGGGACACTGACAGGGTGTTATGCTCTCGAGGTTTTTAGTTGTACATGACATATGAGAGTCCAACTACCCAAAACACAATTTGGGACTCGAAATTCGGTTTCTTTCGCTCGAAAACCGCCGATCAAGAACTGGCCGGTTCGAGTCTCGCTCCCTCTCTTTTTCCGTGGTCACGGGCCGTTTTGCAAGGTATCGATGCGACCACCAGAATTTAAAGTCGTTGGTCACTGAATGCGCACTACCTCAACATTGAAAATAGAAGAAAAAATAAACCCATTTTTAGGCTTCTAAAAGCTGCAAATACGTTGATTGAAAAAAAGTTCCACCAGAGAACCGGAAGCATTCTGTGTGTGCGTCGCTCCGCGTATCGTGGGACTCGTGACGGCGATGGCGGCGGACGAAGGGCGGACTCTACTTCAGAACTGTCGTTCGCGATTCGCGCGAATTTCTCTTGGCTTTAAAGAAGAGAAATTTGGGACTACCAAAAGAATTGGTATTCATCCCGTATGACACGCCTGACCACCAAGCCGACTTGCACGAAGACGTCGCCGAGCTGTCGCTCCTTCTCGTGGCTGAAGACATCGCTCGCACAAACTTCAGGCACGACGCGTCTACTTCGAGTTGAATATCGCGCGTACGATTTTTGCATAGGTGCGAATGTCGCCAGTACGTGCGGGCCTCCCGACTTCGACCCGGAGTGCTTTTGCGCGGAGGAAAGATCGGCAGCAAACTTTCCAACTTGCCGGCTGAAGTATTACTAAAGGAAAGATCCCCCTCATCACGCGATCCCCCGTGACAAGGGGAACAACGTTGGGGGGAACCGATGTCCGCTTCACATAACGCAGGACCGGGGTTCGATCCCCGGTGATGGCACTTTTTTTCTTTTTTTTTTCAGACATTTTTTGATGTTTACATTTCTTCTTCTACAATTATCACTGAAGAAACAAACAAAATTAACAAACAAATGTTGGTGGACGAAACGTCGCTGAATTAAATAGGATGGGATTTCTTTGACACCTGCGAACTCAATGTAATCACTTTCCACCACAAATGTAAGGAGCACATAAGTCAGGTAGCGTCCGCTTCGAGGTGCGCTCGAAAATGTTCTACCGGATTTGCAGCAGCCATTGGTCCCGGATCCCGTTGATATCTGGAAACACTGTCACGCACACTGCCACTTTTTTCGGACTAGGGACATGCGGGAGCCAGCTCTTCCACGCAACATCTTGGGTGTATTCTTTTCAGGCCGATCATGCAAAATTAACCACGGGCACTCACTACTCATCTCCAACTCCTCAATGGTACCAAAACAAGTCATCTTGGAGTACAGAACAGGAGCGAAACGAAACATAACCAGCAAAAAGAATCGCAGACAGTGCCCGCTAACGCCGCATGTCGTCACTTGCTACGCCGAAGAAAAAAAAAGAGAAAAAAAAAAGCGCACGGTCGGGTGTAGCCACGTGACTTCCGCCACTCCGCTATCCTCTCCACTTCTCCGTTTCGGTTTCGGTTTCAGCGCAGTTGCGTTTTTGGCTTTATTAAAAAATACGCTACTCTGTTGCAAAATATTAATTGGGTAGTCCTCGGACACCTTAATAAAGCGCCTGGCAAAAAATTTAAAATTTTTTTTGGGGGGTGTCAGTGTCCCTTTAACGCCTCATCTAACGTTCATGAATGGTGAAATTATAGTCGAGCTTGCCAGTGCTGGGAATGAATTTCTTGAGCGACGTCTTTCAGTGCAGCTTCACGTGAGGCACAATATTCTGGCGATAACATTTGCCACACCTGGCTGAGATAGAGAAAGATAGAGAAGATATCACGAACAATTCGACGGACTATACTTCCGTTTCACCTTATGCGCGAGCGAAGGCGAAACTGGAAGCGCGAGCACGAAAGCTCAGGCGTTCAGGCTTTGCATGAGCGCGCGAGCTGGGGAGAAATGCAAAAAGCGCTGGTCTCCGCAGCTTCTAGCTTTGGCTTCGCTCGCAGATAAGGTGAAACGAAAGTATAGATAGAGTTCAAATATCACGAACAATTCGAACGCACAGCGCGCTCTGCATGCGTGTGCGTACTAGATAGTTTGAGACGTTTCTCAGTCACGCAGACAAAATATTGGCCAAGTTACGGCGGTTTTATGTCGAATTCATGGCATTAAAAACGGTGTTGCAAAATAGCTTCATGCATCTATTTATGTACACTGTCCGGCCCTGTTAGCGCGAACATGACATCGCGTCGCTTTTCTGCAGGGCTACGTTCCAAAGCATTGAAGAATCTCTCGAAATCAAGGCAGACGTCGCGAACCACGCACTAACACTGGATCAGTACCAACTTGTGCATGGTAGGCAATCAATATAAAGTAAAGCCGAGTAATGAGTGTTATTTGCAATAACTAAAATCTGTTTTAATCACTCTGCTGCTGATGTATAGGCGAAAAGGTAAGTTCGTTCTAGCGCTAAAAGCTCATATCTGCATGCTCGAGCGACTTTACGATGACTTTTTAAATGGGAGAAAAGCCAGAAAACTCTCACCTCGATAATTCACCATGATAGTAAGACACGTACACTCACACACTTTTTCTTTAATCGAGCACTGCAGTTTTTTGCCAAAAGCGCTACTAGACACCACATCGAGTGTCATAGGATGCTCTTATATTCCCGTTCGAAAGTGTGTGCCCTGCGGTGTGACAGCTGTTGGATTATCCGGGCCGCCATATCTGGGGCAGGCACTAAGCATTAACCGGACAGGAATGCTGCCGCACCGTTCGGCACGTACTCGAGTCCGCGTGTATTGGACACGACTGCTGCGTCACCGCTCGGCGTCAGCTCGATCTCCAGTCGCACGTTTTGCACAGGAAGCGATGCCCAAGAACGTGGCGGCCGCCAGTGTTGCTCTGATGGATGTTTTGAAAAGCGCCCATTACCTGATCAGCTTTCGAGCCGTCTCTCGGCTTGGCTGATGGCGCCGCTGCTTCGATTTGCGTAGGCGATCGGAGGGAATAATTTCCGTACATTGGAGCAACGCCGACGGTCCGTTTATGCGCCCCAGCTGGTTCTTTCGTCGGCGATAATGTACACAGGTTACTCACTTTTCATAGTCAAGTTTTCCTTTAGCGTTGCGGGTTTCATTGTCTTTTGTTTCGTTTTCTTCTTCTTAAATGCGATCGCGTATTTTGAGCGAACTTTGCGAACTTACGCGTCCGTGGTTCGGTTCGACTATCTGTTCTACACGTATGCCTACTAATGCGCCCAACGAGTGTCATACGATATATTAGCTTCGGAACGGCTAATTAATCTGTACAGTTACCGAGGGTCCTATTTTGCTTATATACATATGTTTATATCTCCCCCCCCTTTCCCATAGCAAGAGAGAGAACATTTCAATTGCAGTGGATACTATGTACACCAAAAGTCGGCGGTTGGTCGCCCGAGAAGGCCTGTCCGCGAAAAGCTGAACATTTGGGATTGGGATATGCGCGATTTGGTTTTAAACGTGATGAAGACTTCGTGGACGTCGACTAAACATATTCCTACATATTCGCAAAGTTCCTATATGGAGTTTATAGACACGTTTCCGTAGTACATGGCAAGACGGGGCAGGATGATCTCGCATTTCAGCGACAATTCGCGCAACAACTTACGCTTTTTCTGGATTTGTTTTATGGGGACAGTGGAGGAGAGCGACGACGATGTGGTGTTGTTCGCTGTCTCCGGCTTCATCTTTCCCTCGAGAGCGTAGGGGGTTGGCCTCGGGTCGCGAGGGTTTACATCTCCCATCACCCCGACTTCTCGGTTCGCGAGGCGTGCTTGTCTCCGCCTCCTCCCTTCCTCTCTCCTGACTGCGCCTATATGAGCGCTGGATGCGGCATTAGAACCGAGGAGTGCGAGCATATGGGTGTTCTGTTTGTTTCTTTTCTCTCAGGAGCACGTGTTTACAAGCGAGGTGAAATGTTTGTTGAAAGATGCCACAAAGAAATGCAGCCGGCTTTTCCTTCTCTTGTTTAGTTCTTCGGGGTCCGAAGTAGAGCTTCTCCGGGTTCTTTAGCGAAACCTCTGATGTCACTATCAGGGTTTCCAGGAGTTTCTTTGTCGGGTTCTTCCTGCCTAGCAGCTTCTGCTCTTTGTTTACTGTGCGTGTACGGCGGTTTGGCTTCTCGACTTGTCGCGCTGCTGTCCTCGATCGGAGGGGTCTTTCTGTTTTCGATACTTTTATGTGCGTCGTAGATCGTCGAGTTTCCTCGATCACTCGCTCAAAAACTATTTAACGACGTAAAGTAAAAGAGAAAGCTTTTTGGTAGGGACAGATATATGCCCATGAAGTTACCACGCCATGATTGTTGTTGTTTTTCCTTCTTTCAGCGCGGTCAAAGTGTTTTTCTCCTCTTTGTAGATTCACTTCGCGCTCGGCCTTTTGGGATGTTTTTATGAAAGGACTGTTGCCGCGACATCTGTCTGCAGAAAGTGTGGTGACAGAAACTGTCGGACACACCCCGCTCTCTCTTTCGGCTTACGTGAGCCATCGTACTCTGTCTACGTCACTTGCAACGAGCGCGCCCTCGAAGTCTTCTTTTCGCGTCTCCCGGGACCTCACACACCAAAGAATGCGCGCTTATGTACAGTCTCCGTCAATACACAGCGACCCGTATTGACGCGGTGTCGAGGGCGCGTCTTTCAGCATCTCCGGACACAGTTGTCAAAGGTGTGCGTCAAGAAGGTGAGGGAGAGGAGGTGATGAGACCGCGGGGACGTCAGAATGCAAGCCCTGGTAGGTACGATTAGTGGATAGATCGAAAACTATAGCGCCTTTGTCTCAACTGCCCCGTCGAACGCGTGTAAAACGCGGAATGCAGGCGTCTGACGTTTGGCTCTCGCAGTCTGAATGCGTTCGACGAGTGCAGTGGAGACAAAGGCAGCTAGCTTCCGTCTACCCACTAATCAGTGTCGAATTAGAGTTCGGCGTTCTGACGTCCCCGCGCCCTCTGCCTCTCCCCTCAGTTTCTCGACGGATGAAGGATGGCAGCTAACTCAGTGCCGACCGCCCGGGTCTGCTAATCAAGCTGGGGTCACTGCCGCACTAGAGCCAGATACAAGTTAAGAATGCGACAGGAGCGCCTCCGGCACCCCTTCCTCCGCGTTGCGCGAATAGTTCGTTATTGAAGCGCACGTCGCGCTAACGTCACGTAACTTGTCATGGCTACTGTCTTTCCCGTTGGTCCGGGGAACGATTTCATGCCGTGGCTGCTACGTGGGGGTGTTTATTTGGCGCATTATTAACTCGTATCCGACTATAGCAGGCACGAGCTGATGGGACCGATCAAGCAGCGTGTAAAGCGCAGGTCATCTGGGCTTTCCCTGTACATGATTGGTTCAGCGGTTATGAAGCACGCACGAAAACGTGACGAGCACCATGTTGGTGTGCTTTCGTCGCTGTTTGAGTGGTCCCAACAGCTCGTAGTGTCGGCTGCGTGCGGACATCGGTGAAACGAGGTATGGTACGACATCACACAAGTGACGCCGTTCTAGTCTCTACTAACACTAAGTTGTAAGCAAGGTTAGGATTTCTGAAAGTTGTAACCAAGTTTAGGATTTCTGAAGTGCTACTTTCAAAAGCACATGTCGACTGCAGTATAGACCGGACACGTCGACTACTGTATTGTTAAACTCGCTTGTATCACGGTACATAGACATAGTCATGTTCCTCCATCTAGCGTCACGTGGCATTTATATAACCCATTGTTTTTTTAACTCGTTTGAACCACTCTTTCTTCTGGGGTATGACTACAAAGCTAACTTGCAAAGAATACTTTTATTACACGAAATAATTCTAAGAATTATGAACCGTGTGTAACGTATTGGTGTTCTATACTGACTCACGTTTTATGGGGCTATGGGCTTTGAAAATAGAATATTATGAATTTAGGCGTAGCGTTAATATCAACCGATAATACGTTTTTTTATTATCTCAGCCTTACTAAGGAAGAAAAAAAGATTCCACTGGTCCCTTGGGCTTGTGGTTAGTCGGAAATCGTCATGCATATGACGGTTTCCGACTAAACCACTTCAGCCTCCACGTTTTTAAAGATGCCTTTTGAGATAATTGAACACATAAGAATTTTATGATCGACATCTGATCTTGTAACACTTCTGAACTTAGAATTTGTTTTCAATGAAAACGTTTCCCTTGATGGTGTTGTTTTCTATATACATCGTTTTTCCGCGAGGGAAATACCTGCGTTATACAGGGTGTTTCACGAAAGGTGGACAAATTCGATATTGCGAAAACTACGCGTCGCAACAAAAAGGCTTGTGTCTTTTTGGTCCTGGGCCAGGGGCCTAGTTAGGAAAATTATTAAAGTCCGAGATAATTAAATTGTTAATTAGTTTTGCGTAATTAACTTTTTTATTATTGTGTTTAAGGGCATAGTTTCAATTAGAAAATGGCTCAGCGTCATCGAAAAACCCTAAATAAACAAATTGCAGAACGATAGAAGGCACGCGAAGCATTTTACGGCTTTCTGAAAACCCGCACAAATTCGACAGGTTTTTAAGTTTCGGTTTGCTATCGGAGCGCATCTCTGCACCGGCAGCACCGCCCCCATGGAGAGATAGTGCATCCAACCTCTGCTGCGCTGTCACACGCGCGACGCAGCAGGGCTGGTTGTAGGCGGGAGGAGCGACCGTAACGCCTCAAGCGGTTAACTTTAGAACTACACGGATGGGGACAACAATACAATGACTCAGCGTTGCTGACATAAGCCGAACGCGGCGTCAGCGTTCGCTGGAGTTCGTGTTCTCCGGTGAGGGGGAAGAAGTGCTTTGTTTCCACCTGCGCCTGTGAACGAATGAGCATGCACGGTCCCGACTCCCAGCTCAGCGCAAAAGCCGAAGTGGGTCAGGTCACATTCTCTGAGGATAGATCCGGCACTTAACGTCGCTTCGTCGATTGTTAGTATTTTTTATATGAAACCGTGCCCCGCGCTCTTTTGCGAAGATGACATGGGCATGCCGCAGGCCTCTGGGCATGTGCAAGGACTTGTGTTGAGTAAACACCGAGTATGGGGACAACAAACGGGTCCGGAGCGCCCTGTAGTTCGATCTCCTGAATAGCGCCAAACACATGTACGACGAAACCGTCCGATCCGGCGTGCGGACTGCCGGAATGAGCTCTGGGGGAGGGTTTCGTAGCACCGGAGCGTTGAAACCCTCGCCTCCGACCGTCGTATTGCCTGATCGGACGTCGGATCGGACGGTTTCGTCGTATGCCATGTCATCGCGCTTTACCTCTCCACGAGGCGCGGTGCTGCCGGGGCGGAGATGCGCTCCGATAGCAAACCGGAACTTAAAAACCCGTCGATTCGCACGGTTTTTCAGAAAACCGTAAAATGCTTCGCGTGCCTCTATCTTCCCTACAATTTTGTTTGATTTAGTGTTTTACGACGCTGAGCAATGCTTCTACTGAAACTGTGCACTCAAGCGGAATATTAAAGGGACACTGACAGGGTGTTTATGCTCTCCGAGGTTTTTAGTTGTACATGACACATGAGAGCCCAACTACCCAAAACACAATTTGCGACTCGAAACTTGGTTTCTTTCCGCCCGAAAACCGCCGATCAAGAACTGGCGGTTCGAGTCTCGCTCACTCTCTTTTCCGTGGTCACGGGCCGTTTTCGAAGGTATCGATGCGACCGACCAAATTTAATGAAAGTCGTTGGTCACTGAAGGCATCACACTCAATGATTGAAAATAGAAAAAATACGAAACCCATTTTTTGCGGCATTACTAAAAAGCTGCAAATACGTTGATTGAAAAAAACGTTCCACAGAGAACCGGAAGCATTCTGTGCGTGCGTCGTTTCGCGTATCGTGGGACTCGCGGGGACGGCGCGATGGCGTGTGGACGACGGGGCGGGACTCTACCCAGAACTGTCGTTCGCATGTACCGGCGAATTCTGTCTGCGCTTCGTAAGAGAAATTTGGGACTGATCCGCAGTTGGTATCTCATCCCGTACGACACGCCCGACCACCAGCCAGACTTGCACGAAGACGTCGCCGAGCCGTCGCTCCCTTCTCGTGGCTGAAGCATATCGCTCGGCAACTTCGGCACGACGGCGTCTACTTCGAGTTGAATATGCCGCGTACGATTCCTTTACTAGGTGCGAATGTCGCCAGTACGTGCGGTGCTTCTGACTTCACGACCAGGGTGCTTTTGCAGAGGAAAATCGGCAGCAGACTTTCCGATACGCCTGCAATTTGCCGGCACGCGGTGTTCTTACATGGAAAGAAACTCCCCTGTCACGCGATCCCCCCGTAGCTCAGGGGAACGACGTCCGCTCACACGCACGTAGGACTGCGTTTCAATCCTTCGGTGATGGCACTTTTTTCTGTTTTTCGGACATTTTTTTTATGTTGTACATCTTCTTTTTGCAATTATCACTGAAGAAAAAAACAAAACAAAAATTAACGAAGCAAATGTTGTGGACGACTTTAATCGCTGGTGCATCAGGATAGGGATTGTGATTTCCCGATACTCTATGGAACTCACTTGCCCTGATACAACAGTGACATATAAATCAGTGTAGCGTCCGCTTTCCGAGGCGCCCGTAAATGTTCTACCGGATTTGCAAACCGGTACGCATTGGCCCCGATCCTCGCCAGATATTTCGGAAACCGTCGCACAATGGCACGCTTTTCGGACGCAGGACGTGCGAGTCAGCTCTTCACGCAACATCTTGGTGCGTAGTACTTTTCGAGCCGATCGCGAGAAAATTAACCACGGGTAACTTCACTACTCATCTCCTAGCTCCATCAATGTACAGAGCGCGACACCTGTGTAGCGCGACCAAGCGATCGCCGGTTCTTCCAGTTTTTTCTCTTTGAATCCAAGGGATGTCATCGAAGCTATTATCAGCTACTAGTGAAGCCATTTTGGTTCTATAATGTAAGTGATAAAATTTCGCGCTGCTAAATACTGGCGGTGGCATGCGAGATGCCCCGATGTGTTCGCGCTAAGAGTGTCGCGATGTGCTAACAACAACTCATCTCTGGACGTTACAGATACGGCAAGCGGAACAAACATAACTGGGCAAAAGAGTCAGCAAAGAGTGCCCGCTAACGCCGCATGTCGTCTGCTACGCCAGAGGGAAAAAAAAAGAGAAACAAGAATGCGCACGGTCGGGTGCAGCCACGCGACACCTTCCGCCATCTCCGCTATCCCTCTCCACTTCTCCGTTTCGGTTTCGTCTGCGCAGTTGCGTTTTTGGCTTTATTAAAAAAATATGTACTCTGTTGCAAAATATTAATTGGGTAGTCCTCCGACACCATAATATAGCGCCTGGCAAAAAATTAAAAATTTTTTGGGGGGCGTCAGTGTCCCTTTAAAAAAAGTTAATTCCACGTAAAAATAATTAACAATCTCGATTATCTCGGACATTAATACTCTTCCTAAATAGGCCTTACGCCCCAGACCATGAGGCACGCGTAGTTTTCGCAATATCGAATTTGCCCACCTTTTGTAGA
>JAZHYW010051393.1:0-14578 GCA_037355805.1 Ixodes ricinus
ACCTCGTTGTTCTGTGCGCATAAGCTCACGCTACGTATATCCTAACATAGCCGAGCTAAGCCACCGCAATTTTTTTTTCTGGTCGATGGCAATGCGGCTTCCCTTTTGTCGCCGAGGTTTGTATTTATTTTAGGGGTCTTGATAATAGTTTCTTACACACCACAAATAAAGTTATGGGTGTAATTACTCGTTCTAAACAGTTAAAATGGATATAAAAAGCGTGCCCTCGATGTGAACACGTGACATTGCAGTTGGTTTCGTTTTGGCTTCAACCCTTCAACTGCAACCGAAGGTGCCGCCGCTTCCCATGCAACCTCCTCAGGATTTACGGCGCTTCGTGGTGGCCAGTGTTGCTGCATCTGTAGGTCATCTTTAAACACCGTGGTTAGAGCGGACAGAAAAAATGTGGCCAACGGCGCAACGCCGATGTACGCTGGAAGCGAGAGCCGGTTTGCTTTCGTTGTTTTTGTTTGGTCGGAAGAACTCTCGCAGCAACGCATGTTTAACATAGCGCCGGTATTGTTTTTTGTATTGGTTTGACGGGAATGGGGGAAGCTCCTTGATTTGCGAGCACATGTAGCGAATACGTGACCGGAAAAGTGCCCCTGTGATGTTCCCGGGAGACGGAAAGTATCATTCGTTATCGTCGTGTGTGCTTGGAAAGCGAAGGGAGTCACAGGGTCCACGAGTGCGCAACCACAAGCCATGGTTAACGATAGCGCTGCGTTGACTTCGGCGATCTCGTTCTGTTTGGTGCAACACGGCGATGTGAAAAAGAGCTGAAACGTTCGTGATGTATGGTGCGGTGCTTGGAGGTAGAAACCCACACTAACACGGAGCGCAAATTGGTTGTTGTGGGGTCGTCGTCAGCTGATCCGGTCCAGCTGGTCCGGGAGGACGCAGCGAGTGTTTTTAAAAGTAAATCTTCCTTAGTTCCGTTTCAAAATGTGGAAGTATCCCGACGGATAGCGTGAGTAAAAAGCTGCGGGTGTTTTCAACAAAATTACGTCGTTTTAATTGAACAATGGACTCCGGATTGTTGTCCTAAATCTGCCGTTTTTATGCTTCGTGTTGGACTGCGTTTGCACAGCGACGTGTTTGCACAGCGACGCACGCCGCTCGAGTAGATGATTCGGTCCTGCAAACGACCGGTTATGCAGAATTTCAGGGAAACTTAAGTCACCACCGATATTTTCCTGTAAATCTCGTGTGAGTTTGTTGCGCACATCATGCGGTGTGAATAAATTAGGGAAAGATTTTCTACCTGCCCACAGATGCATGAACTGAGACCATTTTTTACGTAGTGAACATAGTGCTTTTTCTTTATTTTGGGAAGAGGTGTATTTTGGGAAGAGGCGTTGGTGCATATATTATGGTACAATCACTTGAGAGTTGAGAAGTCGGAGACAGCGAGCAAGCTTTCCCAACTTTGTCTCTTTTTCTCTCTAGCAGTGCCCCTAGTTTCTAAAGTTTCAGTTTCAGTAGGCATACCTACTAGCAGGTACAAACTGCTCTAAAGCAGGTAAAAGGCAGGGGAAGTCAGGACGTTGCGCTTTTCGCAAGGTGACGGTAAATGCTTTTGGAGGTATGCGGAATATGCAAGCGATTTTTTTACGCCCGTCGTTCGCGTCTCTCCAGCAAAACGAATAAGATGATCAACAAAGGCGCAATCACAAGCCAAGATTTACGATAACAGTGCGTTTGCTTCGGTGGTCTGTGCAGTTGTATTTTACACTGCTTTCTGCAACACCGTGTCATGACGAAGAGCTGGAACGGTCACCGTTTGTGCTAGCCTACCGGTTGACAGAAACCCGCATCGGCACCGAGTGCACTTGGGCTGTAGATGCTCAAGCCTTTCATCCGCGGCTTGTCGCCAGCTGCTCCTGCTGCTCAATGGTGAGGAAGCGGCGAGAGTGACCTTTGAAGGAAATGTAAATCCTCGTTCATCCAGTTATCCGGAGTCAAAGTGCGGAAGATGTCCAACGTGTACTGAGGGCGGGAACTACGAGCGTTTTGCCTTGCTTTTATAACCGAAACCATAGCAACGAGATAACTGCATTGCGTACTCCAAAATGACGGAAGCAATATGTTTCAACAGGTCGAGTACGTCACCGGGGATGTAGGCGAGACGGTGCGCACTGTTTGAACGCTTGCAGTATCCACGAGTGGTACCAGGAAAACGACGACAACAGAGAAAAAGCTCGCGATTCAGCATAATCCAGTGTTACGGGCCCGTGAATCTTCAAAGTTTGGGGTGGTGGCGGTGTAAAAAAAGACGCATCAGCGCCACACCACTGATCACGAATAGCACCGGTCACAAACTCCGGAGCCCCACCGCTCCACTCAACACCGACACGACATACGACAACAAACTGCATCAAAACGCCCCAAAATTGAAGGCGTCTGCGGAAGTGAAGTGTTGGGCGGATGTCCTTCACGAAAATATATAAAAAAATGCTTTGCACGAGGATCATTTCCATTTATTATTAATTACATAATAATAAAATCCCAATAATTTGTGTTCTTTTTTTAGGGGCGAAGCTCCTTAGGGGCTAGCCATGTCCGTATGTCCGTCCGCCGTAGGCCGGCGTCGGGTGCTTGTGCTTCTGCTCGTGACATCACGTGCTCACGAGCACGTGAGCACATGCTCACGTGCTCGTGTAGGGCAAAAAAAAAAATGATAAAAAAATTACGAGCTCGTGAGCTCACGTGCTCGTGTAGGGCAAAAAAAGAAAAAGAAACAAAGATGAAAAAAATGATGAAAAAAAATGTTGAAATCTGTTTGCGCAGCGACAGGACGAGTAGGGGGCTCTGAGATGTGGTAGTAACTCAAGACCTGGGGTTTCTGTCATGGATAAAACGTTGCATGTAGCCGCTCAACGTCTATACAGGAGAGGGCGCTGCGGTCAAATGCGTATATAATCGCGTTAAACTTTGCATGCATTGGCTCAACGTTTATAGACGAGAGGGCGCTGCGGTCAAATGCTCAAATGCGTATATAACCACGTTCCATACCACACATTCTCTTTCTGACATGGATGAAAACGAACGAAAGGCTCGGCATGCTGCGGCTCAGCGTCTACGCAGACAAGCACCACCAGAGCTTCGCCCCAACCAACATCATTCACCACGTGGAGATGCGGTCAATTTTTTTTAAATTATTACCCTGAAATATGGCTCCAAGAAAAAGAGGATAGCGCAAAAGGACAAGGACACAGCAGGTAGACACACAAAATGAACAAACAATGGGCGCTAACTTTCTCGTGGCACTAGTATTCTACTTTTTCTGATTCAAGCCAGTCGGACTGCTCATAACACTGGTCTAGCATGAAAATAAAAACAAATTTGAACTTCTTCACGACCGGTTTAAGATTTATTGTTAATACATTGTTATTTTTCGCAACGGACTAACATTATAGATTTTGCCTTCATACTTTTTAAATGCAAACAGTTCTTACATACGGCTGTCCATTGCGCCGTGTTTTGTGTCTTCTTCTATAAATCTGTAACGGTCAGCGACCAAAGGGCTCACCCGCACATGTCAAGCTTATATACGCCGCGAGGAGAAAGAACATTAAGTAGGAAGTGTCGGGTGCTGTGTGTGATGTGTTTGCGTATATGTCAGTGTTGTGTGATACGTGCTACTCATGTTGTCCGTGATGTATGAGGGTTGGTGTCTATTCGTGGTCGTTCGCAGCGTCTTAGCAGACTCTTTTTTTGATAGGCTGCTAGAAATCTCGCTAGGTGGCGTAAGTTACCACCCAATTCCAAATAGTGAGTTATTTATCCATGTAAGTTCGGCATTCATTTTTTTTTTTTTGTCTAGCGGCTTCGTTGTAGGTACTGACGCCGCCGACCACCGGCGACGCACGTACGTGACTATCGAAAACAATATGAGCGTGAACGCGCTTCCGCGGTGACAAGCGGAGCCGCGTTCACGCTCATATTGTTTCCGATACTACCTTTGCACGTTTACCTTTGCACGCTGGGAGACTGTTTACTGTGTATAAAAGACATCGAACGAGAACAGACGCGTCCTGTGTGCTCTCAATTCGGCGGAAAGGAGCGCGGCTCGCTGGGCTCGTCTCTCGCCTGCTCTCGGTTGCTGGCCGCCATGTTTCATAAGCAACACGCTGAACCGTGTGCTGCGGAAGGCAGACACGGTGCATCGTGTTAAGTTTACACGGCACCTCACGTGTAGACGAATAACACACATGGCTGCGTGTAAAACGAAACACGTTGCGACGTGTCCGCTATGGGACAACGGTTTACACGTCTGAGCGTGTTATTTTTGCTAACAGTGTGGAGTCGGTGGTGCTCCGGTCCATTTTTTTAATCAACGTTCGAACGCTTGACGATTATAAATTTGATCTCCAAGCACCCGGTATAATAACCGCAGCGCATCATAAAATACTCGCCTTCGAGCACCACGTACGAGCTTCAATATTCCTACTTTTGCGTGTTTCTCCTTTAGACTTGTATGTACTGCCTGTTGTCAAGCAATGGACGCCGGTGATGCCACCGACGGGTTCCCGATCCGCGATCCAGACTTGCACTGTAAGAGTTCTAATGCATCGCACCCGCGGAGTGCTGCACGGAGGACCGTTCCCGAACGAACTTGCCGAATGTACCGAGTGCAGTCCGATGCACTCACCATAGATGTTGAAGAGTACCGACCTCAAACCGAAACTAGCGCATTTCTGTTCGACGTGATGGATGGGAATGCGAGAGTTTAGTCGCTGCCAACGTTTATCTATAAACGTTGGTTTCTGCAACGTGTAACTTATATTTGCGGTGACTTCCAATTAAGTATCTCGGCTGTCAGAGATATTTACGGACGGCGTAAGTTTCCGAAACCAGCTGACTACAAAACAGCATACACTAGAGAAAATTGATGACACTGTACGCGCAAAAGCTTGCTCCGTTTTAAGCATGGTGTTATGAGTGAACTGATGAAAGGATACGGCTTAAATCTAGTTGGTTGAAATATCTAGCTATACGTTTCGTAAGACTTTTTATTTCCCTGGTGAGGGCGTCGAGAATGAGAGCTTTCTCAAACAAAATACGACGGGGCAAGATAGCTGACGTTCAATTATGATTTTGCTCAAGCCTCGGGTAACGTCTCCATGTTTAGGTTTCCCGGACGCTGAGTGAATGCGTCACAGGTTTCTGCTGTGGGAGCTTTGTCGACAAATGTTCCACTTTTCACCCGCACTCGGATGATGTGAGATAACGCGGCCTCTGATGTGTTTGTTCTGAGCCTTTCATAACACACTAGTAGGTTTTAGCGTCTGTACAGCAACATATCGATTAAAATTTTGCAAATAAAGCACGGGTCGTCGATTCCTCCCTTCGTGAAATATCGGAAGCCTACAATTCAAGCTGACGTTTGAGTTTGCAACCCGCGGGACGCGATTTCGAGCAGAAAATCTACTTTTTCCTTCAGTTCCGCTGTGCGAATGCCGCATCGTAGCAGACGAACTCCCGTCGTCTGCTCTCGTTCCTCGCCTGAGCGAGGCATGACGGGATTGACAGCGCTACAGAGCTCAAAGGCAATGCGTGAACGCCCGCCTCCCCGCGCTGTCTCGTGCTCTCGTGCACCGCCTAGGGATCGCGGGGGATTTTTAGTCCCTCCAACGTTAAAAGTTGCGAAGTTGAGCGCGACTTCGAATATGAGGGAGGGGGAAACCTTGCGGCGTTCTTTCGGGCCGTGTTCAAAAATTTACTAGATCTTACTCTAGGGTAAAGGTTTTGTACCTTGGAGATCTAAAACCTACCCCTCCAGCGTTTTTCAATCAGTGTTGTCACGTGACACGACCCGCCAGAGTAACTCATAGCGAGTTCGTTTCACGGCACTCGTGTCCACGCGTGCCCACTCGCGGCGTAAAGCGAGTTCGTTTCGGCAGGCACTCCACGAGTGATTGCACTCTCCGGGTTCGTTTCAGCGGCGGCACCCCACGCGCGCATGCACTCGCTGCACCGAGAAAATCGGGCGTGCGCCAAAATGCAATCCCGTCATGCCTTGCTCCGGCGAGGCCGGCGAGGAGCGGGAGCAGACGACGAGGGTTCGTCTGCTACGATGTGTCGCAGAACCGAAAGGAAAAAAGTAGATTTTCTGATAGAAATCGCGTCTCGCGGGCAACGGAATCAAACGCGAGCGTGAATTGTGAGCGTCTGCTATTTCATGAAGGAAGCAATTGACAACCCGTGCTTTATTTGCAGGTTTTAAGTCGCTCTGTTGCCGTACAGACGCTGAAATATGCCAGTGTGTCAAGAAATGCTCAGAACAAACGCATCAGCGGCCCCCGAGATGATTATCACCATCCGTGTGCGGGTGAAAAATTAAACATTTGTCGACAAAACTCCCCCAGCAGAAACCTTTGACTGCCCAATAAGCATCAGAGAAAGCTAAACATAGTGACTTTACCCGAGCCTTGGGCAACATCATCATGTTTAACATTTACCTATGTCAGCTAACTTGCCCCGTCGTATTTTGTTCGAGAAAGCTCTCGTTCTCGACGCATCCTCACCAAGGCTAATATCTGATCCACCCGTAATGACGATCGAAATCGAAAGTCCCACGAAAAGTTTTGCTGGATATTGCAACAGACTAGTTTTAAGCCGTACCCTTTCAGTGGTTCACGCATAATACCATGCTCAAACGGATCAAGCTTCTGCTCGGACAGCATCATCAGTTTTCTTCAGTGTAAACGGTTATAAGAATTGAAAGATCGCAACCAGCTGCTTTGCAGACAGCTGGGTGCGGAAATTTACGCCGTCTGTAACTATCTCTACGGCAGCCGAGTTGCTTGAAGTCAACGCAACTATAAACTACAGGTTGCAGCGTTCAACGTTTGTAGATAAACGTTGGTAGTGACTGCACTCTCGCATTCCCACCCATCACTCCGAACAGAAAGGCGCTAGTTTCGGTTTGAGGTTGGTACTCTTTCTACAACATAGATGGCGGCAGAATCAGTCTTCTGCACTCGGTGCATTTGGCGAGTTCGTTTGAGTCCAGTTCTCCGTGCAACACTTTGCGAGTGCGATGCATTCTGGGAGAGAACTCGAACGGTGCCAGTGCGTGTGAAACGAACTCGCTATCAGATCCATTTGGGTAAGATTTGGAACACGGCCTCGGGCACAGCCCCCGCCACGTCAGAACGCAAAGAAGGTTTGCGTTTTACGAGTTTAGCGACCCTGGCACTACATTTGGGTGAAGAATCAGCGTTCGGCGATGCATAATTTATTTTTGCGTTACAATTTTTAACCTTTTTTTTTTCTAATACAGGGTGCCCCTCGGGGGGGGGGCACTCCGTATTTGACTATTTGTACAACATTTTTAGGTCCTCCCTACGCGTCTTCCGTGCCCAGCAGAGATACGCGAACGGACAGCAGACAACAAAGTAAAACAAACATTCGTCTGCATTATGAAAAAGTTTGTGTTTCTAAATTTGAACTCAAACGGCATTATCGTTCAAATATTTTCTTAAAATCATTATTTACCGCGGTTATCCTGCTTGCCGCCAGTCTCTCTCAGGGTGTTTTTGCGTTCTTCACATTAAAGCCCCTTCATGTTTTAAAAGTAGAGCAAGGCGCGTCGATGCACCAGGCACGTGCGACGTGCAGCCCTTGGGAAGAACATGGCGTAAAAGAGCATCACTGAGCTAAATTTCAGACGCCATTTTCTTCCCGGAAGTGGCGCGCGACACATGTCTCGAGCATTTCCACAACAATGAATGGCGCCACTTTTTCCAAGACAGAGGGGCTTTACTCCACATCTCCTGGGAACGGGTTTGCACACCAGTATTCAGACGAAGAGTAGGCCGATATAGGACATAGGAAGAGCAAAACTGCCACTTTATTTCTATTTTTTTATATTTCTAGTCTAAATAAATATATATATATATATACATATATATATATATATATATATATATATATATATATATATATATATATATATATATATATATATATATATATGGTGAGGCAGAGTAGTTTGAGAACAATGGACCGGGAAAATGTAATAAGTCAGAGATCCGTACTTGCGGAGTTGCTATGCTAAGAGTTTATTGTATGTATTACGACAGTTTCGCCGAGAGGCTCATGATCCTGACGAAGCCGAGCCTCTCGGCGAAACTGTCGTAATACATACAATAAACTCTTAGCATAGCAACTCCGCAAGTACGGATCTCTGACTTATATATATATATATATATATATATATATATATATATATATATAAATTTATTCGGAAATCAGAGCTTGTTCTACGTTATGTAAGCCACTATAATCTACGTATGTAGTGGCTCGTATCTCGCGCCGCCCGTTGGCCGCTTCCGGCAGCGGCGGATGCAGAGCGGAGAAGATCTAGCACACTGATCTCAATGACAATTGCTGGATCGCGCTTCCCGCTCCCGCGACTGAAGCCACCGGACGGCCATCTTGCTCGGTGACGATTTGCGGTTTTGCTAGCGTTACAGAGGCTTGCGGCAGCGTGCTAAAGACACGTTTTCTACTCGTTCGTCGTCATTCGTCGAAAAATATTTTTAAGACCCTGTGTAAGATTGGGACTTGCCGTTGAGAACACGTGGAAATTTTTACAAACGCGCGGTGCAGCAGGAAAAAGCCACAACTCGTCGAAAGCAAGTTTCGCCGGTCTCGCGGCGTGATCAAAGCTTCCTTGGCACGCCGGAGTACTGCGCCTCTGTAAGATTTTGCACTACTGATTTTGTACTACTAATTTGATTGCCATAAGCGTCTAGTAAACAAACCAAAAAAACGCGCCGCTGATGCTGCCCTCTTTTTCCGTCACCACTGGACACTGGATCAAGCTCGTTTCTGGACCGCGAGTGCCTCAAGTTACTAATACAGTAGTCAGAGTAAAAGTAAAACACTGCTCCAGGGGTACATACAGCTTCAAGCACATTGCACTCGCAAAACACATCCACACGGCGCCGAAACGAATCTTGATCGGTATCCAAGCGTGCGAAGCCACACAGACGCAGCACTTCGGCGTGCCAAGGAAGCTTTGATCCCGCTGCGAGACCGACGAAACTTGCTTTCGACGAGATGTGCCTATTTTCTGCCGCACTGCGTTTTTGTAAAATTTTCCACGTGTTTACAACGGCAAGTCTCAACGGTTACACAGGGTTTTTGAAAAACTTCTTCGGCTAATGACGACGAACGAATAGAAAACGTGTCTATAGCACGCTGCCGCCAGCCTACGCAACGCTAGCAAAACCGCAAATCGACTACGAGCGAGATGGCCGTCCTGTGGCTTCACTCGCGCTGTAGCGAACAAGCGGGGAAGCGCGATCCAGCAATTGTCATAGAGATCAGTGATCTAGCTCGAGATCAGCGGCGAACAGTCCGTGGCCCGAACCCACCTTGAGTGCCCCACCTGCATGCGTAGCTACGAGCATGCAACTCGTTTGTTACGGAAACATTCTGCGCCATCTATGAGAAAAAGGGTACAAATAAATAGCTGTTGAATCCCCCTTAAATACTCGCAAATAATTACTGTATGTACCGTACTACTTATGCCCGAGTCCCACTAGAGCGACAAACAAAAACATACGACAGCGGCAAGCCTCAAACCATCGAGTTATTACAATGAACGCTAGAGGCTCAGCCGGCGCTACTGTCTGCGGGACTTCCGGTTGCAAATTGAAGCAGAAAGCAAACGATCTACTTTTCCAATCTTCCTTTGTATTCCCCAGGGGAAAATGTAAGTCATATTTTTCTCTTCGCAAGGGAATAATAGAAATCAGCGTAGTTTCTTTGCTCGTAACGGTTACTATGTAGCTTTAATCACATTATAAAAGTTAATTTATTTAGTTCATGTTTTTTTTCTTTTTCATTTCTGAGCGATGTTTAAGTTAGCAAGAATTGAGGCCCAGGACTATGTTGTACAGCGTGATACGTCAATACAAGCTATCAATTTAAGCGAAAAAAGACGTTTACAATTCTCTGTAACGCCGAATTGGAGCGCAGCTCTTAGGAGGAGGAGGAGAAGGTACGGAGGGAAGGATATGCGGTTCTCATTCCCCGCTAAATTTAGCGGGAATATTGGCAATGTTAGATGCGTGTGACGTCATACGTCACACTTCACGTGTTTCCCATAATGACGTCACACGAGGGTAACGTTTTGACGTTACCCTCGTGATCCTCACGGGGGTTACCCTCACGAGGGTAACCCTCACAAGGATAACCCTCACGAGGGTAACCCTCACGGGGTAACCCTCACGAGCCTCGTGAGGGTAACGAGGGTTATCCCCGTGAGGGTTACCTCTTACCCTTGTGAGGGTAATGTAACCCCCGTGAGGGTAACCTCACGGGGGTAATCTTCACAGAGGTTACCCTCGTGACGTCACGGGTGAAATCGCACGTCCCATAATGCAACGCGTAATTCAGTGCGTGTTCTTAATTTCTTAACTCCATGCTTCGTTCTTGTTGTCTGTTATGATTGTTTGATTTGGCATACATTAGCACCCTTTTGGTGTATTGTCAACCTGATTCACCCTGTGTGTTTCATAGCATTGACTATATGCGTAAATATGTGCCCTATAATAGCAGTCTGCAACGTCAACACGTATTATACAAGTGTATTGGGCTATTTTAGCGCAATGTTCAGCGCCATGAGTTCTAAAGAAAACTCTCTAACTGACACATATTTTTGTACATCCGATTGTAAAACGTTCCAAACGCTTTATTCTGTCACAACACACAGAAAAATTTGCTCTAAATTGTCGAGCGCGAAGAAAGAACGCATTTGCGTTTTCCCATAGGAATCCATTACCGGAAGTCAAACTTAGGCTGTTCGCTGTCAGCTTCAAGATGCAACAGCACACTCAGCGCCACCTGAACCTCTAGCGTTTATTGTAATAACTCTATGCCTCAAACCAGATTCTTTCGAGGTTTCCAAGGCTTTGTAGAATAAAGGAGGCTATGCTCAAACACGAGCCTCATGCACGCGAGGGTATCTAGGCTTGCAATCACTATACTCCGTTTCACCTTATGTTGTACCGCAGTAAAGGCTAGAAGCGCGAGCTCAGCGTTGGGAGCAGCCTTTAGTGCACGAGAGCTTGTGCCGCCGAGACGTGCCTTAGAGCAAGGAGCTCGCGCTTGTAGCCTTCCCTGCGGTACATCATAAGGTGAAATAGAGTATAGTGCTTACTTCACGAGCACCGAACGACTAAACGCCTGCCATCGGTACCATCGCGAGCATGCTGCACATGTTTGAGGCTTGTCCATGTTGGTTGATTTTGTTTATCGCTTTAGTGGGACTCCAACATTACTAAGAGATACCATTCTTGAAATGTTCAGCAACAATATCGGAGAATATTACTGGCGTGAAAGCTGCACCATATTTGTAACATCTTCCACGGACGACGTTGTCACTGACCAATCGACTTCTTTCAAAAGATCCGTATAAAAGACGCATGGGTAAACATTGTGGGCAGCAATTGAGTTAGCGGGTCCAACAAAGAAAAAAAAGATTGGGTTAGCGTGTCGTCGCGTATATATTGTGCGTGTGTCATTTGTGTTCTAGTTCCTTGTTTGTGTTAAATGTATATTACATGGGCAAATGTGAATGTAAGCAGCGTGAAGGAAAATCTAACTGAGCGATAATAATTTTTTGCCAAATTTCAATCTGACGCTGACTAGCGCCACCTGGCTCTTGTGAGAGTTAGTGCCATGTTACTAGCTAAAGGTAATGAAAGGTACTACGTTGGTTAGTAACCGTTACAAGCTTCTTGACCTAGTAACCGTCACTAGCTTGACTGTTACTACCTACGGTTACTAGGTACCTATAACATAGTGACAAGCAGTTACCCGATTTTGCCTAGTAAATACAACTAGCTTTTTTTGAAAGAGTGCTCTAGGATATGTGCGAAGCTTTTAGAAAGACGGAGTCTTGCAGAAAGCGCTGACCGCCTCCTGTGTCATGGTGTCAGCATAAACAAACATGGCCGCGCCCTTGGAACAATGCAGACACTGGTTTCTACTGACAATTATTCATTGTCTGAAAAGAGTCGCGGAGCTCGGAAGCCGCTTGCCGTGCGTCGGCCCTCCATCGCATCCGCTGCGTTCGGAACCACGCGCTGGGAATGAGGACGAAGCAACGACGTCACAAACCAAAGCAGATGGCAGCAAATCCCCGGTTAAAACATGTCGAGAAGAACTCGAATTACGGTACCCAGATGATCGAGAGCTTACCCGATTCTGCCGTTCCTTTGCGGTATTGTGGTTAAAAGCACACAAAAGACCAGGACGAAGTAGAGAACCAACACGACAGACAAGCGCTCACACACAACCAGCAGTTTAATCAAACTTCAGAACACGCATACATACATGAAAAAAGAGGGTTCTCTCACCTACTATCCTTTTGCTTCTGTGTGAAACAATAAATCCTGACTCCAAAACTTAAAAAAAAAAGACGGGGAACGCTTTTAGTCATGAATTCTAATTGTTAAGTCGAGGTCACACTCCTCATACACAATACAAACGACAGTCTGCATACACGAGTCACCCCAAATCCGTGGTTTGAATGCCGCGTGACAAGTTTCCTCCTTGAACTCATTACCATGCGGCATTCGAAGCAGGGATCTCGCGCTGACTCGCCTTCGAATCCGTGTGCATGACTGTCTCTTCTGTGCAATGTATAAGCAATATGACCCCGGCTTTAGGATCCATGACCAAAAAGTGTTCTGCTATTATTTTGTTTTATTATTATCATGTTGTACGTTGATTCTCAAATGAGTTGACCTAATGGTTTTCGATGACAATCAGAAAGATTTTGATTAAAACCATATCTTCCTTTTCACTAAATATAATGTTAATTGGTAAATTTTAAAGAATTTGCTTAATTCGTATGTTCAGTTTAGTTCATTATATGTTGTTTTCTGCAATTATTGACCTCCGCCGTGGCTGACAGATTGTTTCCGAAAATTGTTTTGTTTTGTTTTGTTATTTCTCAATCCCGTAATTTTTAGACTTTGCTTAAACGCCCTGCAAGAGCTACTGATACGTAAATAGCATAGCTCATTATTACGCCCTAATGTGAATAGTGTAGTTTTAATATTCTGGATGTGTTACAGGTAGGGTTCAGCGTTTTCGGTTTTTATTTTTTCGCAATTCGGCGTACTTTTTTCGGTGTTTATTTTAAAATCCCATTTTCGGTTTTTTTCGGTGTATATTTATTCCCAAAAAAAGTTCACCGTTTTTGTTTTCGGTGAATATGAAAGAAACTTTATCGGACTCCGGATCAGATGATCCTTGTAGCTGTGATATTTGTGATCACTCAAAGAATAACGACACATATACAGGTTTGTCTTCGCTACAACTTCCGTCAGGAGACACCTCAAAATCGCGGAATTCGCGGGCATAATCTTCAACGTGCTTCTTTTCCCTTCCCATTCTGACGACGTGACAATCTGCGGTGATGATTGTACAGACACCAACAAAATGGCAAAAACAAAATCCATTGTATTTATGTTTCTAATTACAGAGAAGTTAGATAGAGCGTGTTAAGAAAGGTATTAACGGCTTTCCTTTATATCCTCTCAAGTGCATGAAGCGAAAAACCTTATACAAGCCCACATCCGAACTTTTTTTTTTTTTTTAAGACCGGGAACTTGAAACAGATGTCCCGCGAAGGCCAATCCAAGACCTCTTTTGTTGCATGTTGAATCTTCGAAGAGGGCAATGACGAAGACGTCACACAATGTCGAACCTTGCAAAGCCCTCTCTCTCTCATTCCCCCTTC
The DNA here is from genome assembly GCA_037355805.1 of Ixodes ricinus. Lineage (NCBI taxonomy): Eukaryota > Metazoa > Arthropoda > Arachnida > Ixodida > Ixodidae > Ixodes > Ixodes ricinus. The sequence goes on from JAZHYW010051393.1 coordinate 13,772, forward strand.
CTTCCCCCACCCCACTCCACGCGGCCCTGAAAAACTGACTTTTTTGGTTAAAACTGCATATTAGAAAACGGATTAGATGTATTTTTATTGGTTTAAACCGAAAACGCCAAACCTACAAACTGACCTTTTTCGGTTAAAACCGAATTTCCGAAAATGGATTCGGCGTACTTTTATCGGTTTTTATCGGTTTCAACCGAAAACACCGAACCCTAGTTACAGGGTGTCCAGTACGCCGATTGCCTCGTTTTCAACTGTGAACACCTAGCTGAATCAACACTGATTCTCAAGTACAAAGGAGTAGCTGGCACCGCTAAAGCGGCACCCAATGTCCCCTTTTTACTTGTGTTTATTTCAATTAGTTTAAAAAAATACCATCATTATCACTTGCTTTCATCTCGTGCTTTTTTTAATATTAAGTGCGTCTACGCGCCATGTGAGTGCTTTTTTATTTGTTTCTCACGTAAAACATGATATTTATTGATTACCTAATGTTGTCTTTTTCAAATTCTTTTGTTTAATTATACCTCATAAGCACTGTTCATTGCTTACTTCTGTGTATGTATATACATAACCCCGCTCTTGGCCCGATTTCTCGCCAGCTCTCTTTCCCTAACTTTAATGCAAAAAAATGTAATAATCACTTTCTCCCTCTCCGTTCGCAATATTATTACGGCGGCATATATATATATATATATATATGTGAATAATGGGAATGAGTGAAGATTAACATTTTCACTCATTCCCATTATTCACATATATATATATATATATATATATATATATATATATATATATATATATATATAT
>JAZHYW010051395.1:0-22067 GCA_037355805.1 Ixodes ricinus
CCGGGACCCGCTAATTATTTCGTTAAATCGGGAACTTCGTAAAATTGAGAAGGTGAGACTCGCGCGAGAAGGCTGCGCGGGGAATCCGAATTTGTTCGTTAAATCGGGAAATTCGTGAAATCGGGTTACGTTAAATCGAGGTTCAACTGTAACTTGACTCACGACTCCAGGCAATATGGCGGACAAATGGAGGTCGTTTTCGCCGTTCAGCACGCCAGACCACCATAAATTTCTTGCACTGCAGCATAAAATTGGCGTTACTTATGAGCAAAGTGATTTTCCGACGTGCTAGGAACCTTTTCAGTCAGTGCGTAGGAACGACACGTGCGTGAGCATAAAAATAATCACTGGAAACGATGTTTGCTTCTATGCTGCCTACGCAACCACAGCGATAGCAAACAACCAAGTCAAACAACCTCCTCTCTGCTCTTCACCGGCGTTGCGCTACACAGCGTCGATTCGCTGAAGCCGCCGATAGTATCCGATCCACCACGCCATCCAGGTTCGAGCCCTGCCGAGGCTCGAAACTTTGTTTATAATCTTTACGTACAACCTTGATGTCTGTAGTGTTTCCAGCGTGTCACTCATTATGGTGCTCACTATGACGCTTGTTACGGACGCTCGTTCTCGACGACTTTCTTATAGAAAAAACTCGTAAAACATGTTGTGCGTCGAAAAAAAAACTAAAGGTGGGGCAGGCTCTTTTGTTACGAGACGACTTACATGGCCATAGACCAGTCTAACTGATTGCCTTCTGTGCACTGCCATCTTTGTCTCCTGGGCTCTGGAAGGCTGTCCGGAGAATGCACATTAGCTCTCTTGTGCGGAGTATCCGTGCCATGTATGCATCATCCACAGCCCAGTGACTCACTAGATAATAAGCACTGGAGAGGTACAGTATATGCATACTTGCTTGTGTAGCTATGCAGTATAAGCTTGAATAGATCTAAGTTTGGGATTTTCAAATTTCACACTCGGAAACCCATGGTTACTGGAGCATTCCCCGGAATTCCTCAAACGTCCAAATTCTCTAGAGTTTTTCTAACTCTCTAAGTAAAGTCTTTTCTCAGTTTAAGCTGCGATTTTAGCATGTATCAACCATGCCTTGATTCACAACCATGAGCCAAATACTTCCTTGTTTATGCTTTTTTGATAAACAAAAGGTCTGTTGGCTTCTGTGTGGTTGTATTGCAGCGATGCTGAGACTGCTGTCATCTGAGGTAGATGGGTGTTTTGGATGATCAAAACGCTTGGAAACCTGCTTTTAGTATAGGCACGCTTTAGCAATAAGTGTAAGCTTAATTTCATAGCTACACGCATGGTCTAAGATCCCTGTCATGCTACAAAACTCTGTCAGCTTGCACGAGCTGATGATAACATAAGGTATCACCAGCCCATGCAACTTCTGGAAATAGAAGCATGCTTTGGAACCATTCTTAACTTAAAGTGAGTAACGAGACGAGAGTGAGAGATCAGGCGAGCTGTTGGTGGTTAATAAAATTCTGCAAAACCCAATAGTACTGCGGTAAGGAAGAAAACAACAACTTGGAGACGAAGGAAAAGACATTTTCCTCCTGCATCTTTCCCTTTGACTCCAAAGCTTCCTTTAATGCGACAGCATTAGATGCTCATGGAGCGATCTGGCGTTATCTGAGTGAAGCCGGCATCATCGTTGTCTGTAGCAGCGATAAACAGCATTTAAGTTCCTCTGAGCGAAACGGACCTAGATTCTCGTTGGCTGCGACACTGTCATGTGGCTCCATAGCAACGGCATCATCGTTGCTAAGGAGCCAGCTGAACTGCTGACGGCGCAGCGGGAAGCGGGGACGCGGTATGTGCTGGCCTGGCGTTAGGCCTAATGTTACGCTTTAAGCTCTAACGTCGTCAACTGGCACCCGCATCTAGGGCGATGATGGTGATGAGAGGACACATGATTTCAGCACGTGCCGCGCCGAGCTTCGCACTCCCGCCGCTGCCTCACCCAGCAGCGCAGAAGTCACCATGGGTGCCAGGGATGCTTTCGCATTCACAACTCATAAGAAGTGCTTAGGTGTCCTCGGAATTTTTTCTTGCCACAGTCTCGGGTTTTGCACAGTATGATTCAAAATGAATCTGGTGATGTAAACATTGTGCTCAAAATTATTCTTGTTTGGGGAATGCTTATTTTTTGGATACATGCCCTATTCAGGCACTTAAAAAAAAATATTTGGGGAGTTCTGGAGATGCACCTACGTCTACCATGGTAAAAAAGCCGCGTTTCTTTGGGGAACATCATTGTCTCGAAAGCTGTCGGCCATTGTCCTTTCTGGTCCTGCGGACGTCCGGAGGATGTCCAAACGTTCCATAAATGTCGCGTGGACATGCTTAGGACATCCGTGCCTCCGGCGACACACCGTGCGGGCTGTTTTTAACGACGAGCATGAATACAGCGTGCCTTTTGCACCGTCAATCGGAGTGAATCTTCGCTTCTCCACGACTGTCCACGCTCCGACTCTCTCAGGCCGGCAAGGACCACGTGTCTGCCGTCCCCTTCCTGCCGCCCATGGCCTTCTCGGGCATCGTCCTGTTCGTCCTGGACTACTACGTGGAGTCCGTGTGCCAGGCCCGGCTGGGGCCGCAGGCTTCGGCCAAGCTCGGGTCGCTGACGGTGTTCTCGGCGGCGTTGGCGCTCGCCCTCGCGTGGAGAGGGCACGCGTTGGGCCTCCCCAACTACTGGGGAGTCCGACCCCGAACAGCACCTCCTGTCGGGGGGTCTGGTCTTCGCCTGGCTCATGTTCGTACTGGGCAAGGCTCGCTTGACGCGGCGGGTACGGTCGGCACCGAAAAAGACCGGCGCAATTGCGGCGCCAGAAATGCGTTTCCGACTGAACTGTTTAGTGTCCTGTCCACAAACATGGGGTTTGTCTTGCTTGCTTGTTGAGAGTGGTGACGTCTTCTTTTTTTATTGACCTCTTTACCACCACCAGGTGCTTGTAAAATGCTGAACTGGCGAGAATTATAGATGACCTATAGAGAACAAAAATATTATTTGGAAATGATAACTGGCTGTTGAAACGTCCTCACGATTGAGAAATCAGAACGGCCTGACCGTTCGATTTCGGTTTAATTTGGATAATGCAGCGCTGCGCCTGACGGTTTTGTCATTCTGGCCATCGATTAGCTATGTGTGCTAGTCTTTTTAGTGCCGACTGTACCGTATGCCATGTTTTATCCTTTGGTAAGCACACAATGTCCATGCTTAAAATTCCATTTATTCGGAGCTACTTTTGGTGCAATTTGGAAGGTATGTTTCATAGTTTATCTTAGATTGTAAATTTTACGTTTATCGGAGTTAGCGTATCTTAAATTCTGAAATCTCCAAATGTTGGTGATTGTCATTGTTTAATGTTTGTCATATGTTCTCTTTTTCTGCAAACTTATGAATTAAAAGGGTTGATATCCACGTGAAAATCCATAGAAAGAAACGCAGAAGGCCATTTTGATTGTCACAAATATTTATCAGAGAGAATATGGCAGCTGTGATTATAGAAACACAGACTACTGCTCCCTGTGCAATGCCCAAATGGTGCATAATCTTGACCTGACACTGGAACAGCGGCCAACACAATTGCATACTTGTGTTGGCTACCGTCACGATCCAGAATGATAGCAGCATTCTCCCATTCTTCCGGGACGGATGCTGGCTTTAATCAGTTGGAGGTTAGAAAGCCGTTTGTGCCATGACATTATGACGTGTCACTTTTACCCAGTATTCAACGTAGATTGCATTTTCTCGAGAATCATTTGCGCTTAGGTCTTCCCATAGAATGCTACGCTTGCCTGGATGTGGGCTCTGTGCGAAACTATATTCACGGGCCCCGTTTATGAGCAGCGCGACTCTCGCTCGAGAATAAATGATAACAAGTGCCAGTCCGTCAAACTGACATATCCAGCATTTGTAAATACAGTCGCCGACCGATTTTTTGGACTTCGCAGGGACCGAAAATTGTCCGAATAGTAGAGCAGTCCGAAAATCGGCAGATTAAAAACCTTGCCTTTATTACGTCTAAGCGGGCTTAAAAAAGCCATAAATAGTGCCTTGTTTCAGGATACGCTTACGTGCCTTGTTTCAGGTTACGCCTCCGTTTGCGTTCGGCAACTTTCTATTAACTTGAGAATTGCTGCCTTCTTTTCTAGCGTTATGGTCGAGTACTTTCTGCATTTCTTAGCGACACATCGCGGCGGCGGAAGAACTGATGGGCAATGACGTCCAAGCCAGCATACTCTGAAAACATGATTCATCGAAACGAGTTCGAGATGGAGGCGCAAGTCCACGACTGCAATGGCGAATTAACAAAGCAAAATGGTAACAACAATGATGATGATAATGACGCACAGCTAGAAAGAAAAAGCTGTACAGCGTCACCTAGCGGTAGGACTTAGCAGTACTCAATTAGGCCTGCCACACCAAGCCAATCCATGCGCAGCCAACATAGAATTCAAAATGGCCGCTTGCGGTGGTGTTTCCCGCTGATTGCTCGCAACGATAATGTTCGAAAAATCGAACGTTCGGACTTCCAGCTGGCCGAAACATCGGTCGTGAATATGCACTATTTCTATCGGGTAGGTCACGGTTCCTCTTTAAGGTCCGAAATATAGAACAAGTCCGAATTATCGGCAGCCAAAAAATCGGTCGGTGACTGTATGGGTTTTTTGTTTTTGGTGCTTGCTACAAAAAAGGAGCCCTAACTATACGGCTCAAACGAAATATCAGGTAGAACGCGCCGTATAGGGGCTAGAATGTCAGGGTGTCTCTTTCGGACACCCGGGCTATCATTTGTCATTACCAGGGTAGCATTTCTTATTGCCTTCCATCATACTTAGGCTGCAGGCTCTCGTGAGCCCCAAACGTTTCGGCAAACTACGTTGTGTGATCGAAATATCCGGGACTGATTTTGTAGCGTAAAAATGACCGCATCTCCACGTGGTGAATGATGTTGATTGGGGCGAAGCTCTGGTGGTGCTGATGATACTGATTTTATTGTTCATAGGTAATGCTGATGGTGCTGATATTTGTTTATTGCTCATAGGTAGTGCTGAGTTCCTGGTTGCGTTTCGACTTCATTATTACTGCTTTATGGTTGGTGAAATGCAGAGCCAGTGGTTCTTCTAGTGGATCAGCTTGGATCCGCTAGAAGCCGTGGGAATGCATCTCCACCGCTTAGGTAAACGGTCCATGTCAGAAAGAGAATGTGTGGTATGGAGCATGGTTATATACGCATTTGATCATTTGACCGCAGCGCCCCTCGTCACGCTAAAGTGCAAGAGCACGCATTTGACCGCAGCGCCTCTCCTAGAGTGAGCGGCTACATGCAACTTTCATCCATGACAGAAACCCCAGCTCTTGAGTTGCTACCACATCTCAGAGCCCCTACTCGTCCCGCAGTCGTGGCCGAGTGATTAAGGCGATGGACTAGAAATCCATTGGGGTCTCCCCGCACAGGTTCGAATCCTGTAGACTGCGCAAACATTTTTTCTTTTTATGTGAGCACGGACGCCGGACGGACGGACAAGGCTAGACCCTAAGGAGCCTCGCCCCTAAAAGAGAGGGCAGCACAGTGATGCGTGGGCAGTAGTCGAAGGAAGGGATCTTCGTGTCTCATTATACCAAAGGGCATCGCTCTATGAACATTTGGAGCTGCGCTACACGAGTTTGTTTGATCACATGCGCGAGCATAATGGCGACCTCTCCATGGACTGCAAACCAAAGCGAGAGCGAACATCAATTTTACGTCAAACTCGGCAGATCTAAAACGGAGACCTCTGCAATGATTTAGAAGGTTTATATCAAAAACCAGTGAGGTGTGAGAGGTGTTTTGAGTGGCACTCGCACCTCCAGAATGGAAGAACGTCACTGAAGTCAAGGAGAGGTCGGATAAGGTCGCCCTACCGCTCTTTGTCTTCCAGCAATGTTCTCCCGTTCTCGAGGCGCGAATGCCACTTAAAACACTTCGCAAATTCACTGCTTTTTGACACAAGCCTGCTGAATCATTTCAAAGGTCTCTGTTTTATACATGCCGAGTTTGACGCAGAATTGATGTTCGCTCTCGTACTGGTTTGCAGTCTATGGTGAAATCGCCATTGTGCACGTGCATGTGGTCACAAGAACTCGTGTAGCGCGGCTCCAAATGTTCGCAGAGCGACCCCTTTGGTATGAGGAGATGCGAAGGTCCCTTTTTTCGACTGCTGCGTTTGCACCACGGTGCTGCGCTCTCTTTTTACTCTACAAAAGCAGTCCCGGAACGTTTTGATCACACCTCGTAAAACTCCTCGCTGCCTGTCTCATCCTGCCAGTGACTACGGTGACACTGACCGGACATTGTTTTGTTTTTGTGCAGCGACAGTCGTGCTGAGCTCTCCGGACCAGAAAGGCTCCAAGGGTACCCTCGTGGGCTACTCGAGCGGCGGCCACCCCCTGTACAACTTCAACGGAGACGCGCTCCAGAGGGGCTCCGGCTACTCCTTGCTGCACCTGCTCAAGCTGGGCCTGACGCAGATCATGAAGGAGTCCGACTCCAGGAGGATCTTCTACTTCCTCTGCATCAACCTGGTGAGCGCGCGGACAGGACTTTGCAGCCACTCTGTTGCGTGCGGTACGGAGCTTGAACGAGGCGAACATGGAAAGAATGTTGTCGGTCTTTGGGTGGTGTGGTGAAAGGGCCAACCGTCGGCCCAATCTTTAACAGACCCGACTTCGAAGGGCATTTCAGCCCTCCCGCCGCAGTGAAATTGGTTTGAATCAAAGTGACAGTGAAACGGCGATCGGATCAATATTTGAATGCTGCATATAGTGGGACACAACAGAGCTTGCACATGAGAATAGAGATCTAAAACATACTTTCCACTATGAGACCTCTAAGATAAGAGCAAGTAATATTTTTTTTCTTTCTCTCCCTGTAAAACTTTTTGATCTTGCGAGTCATCTGGATCACAAGCGTCTTAGGTAGTCACAAAGAGGCAACTGCGGCTCACGGATAGGACAAGGGTGTGCGGCTTGCACTCAGTAGCAGTCAGTCTGCCGGCAAATACACATTTAAGTTCATGTTAGCGATTGATTGGTGCAGTGGCAGAAATTGCTGTAGTTTAACAACATTTGAACATAGCACGTCCCCTGAAAACTGCCAACACTGGCACGCGACTGTGATGAATATTGTTGGCACGAACCGGCGAAACAACGCCCAACAGCTTTTCCTGGCTGCGAATTGAGGAGGTTTGCACTGCTCAGTTTTCTTCTAGAGGTTTCAATAACAGCACTTTTAGCTAAATATGAATGTATTCCTTGTGTGTTAGCATACCATAATATCTCGAGAGATTCCCAACCTCCGAAAGACAACTTCCCCCCCCCTCTATTTCTGGCATCGATTTGCTAGTGTTTCAAAAAACACTGAAAGATAGTTTACTCCTAGTAGTAATTGCAGGGCCCTGGTCAATGCTGACCTCAGCAGAAATGGTGTTACTTTAGCCACGACGGGAGATAAGCGAACATTGCTGACTGGGAAGGACAGGCGTCTTCGGTTCATCGCCCCTCCCTGCAATCACAAGTTTCGTAGGTCACAAAATATGAAAGTAGAATTTTTTCAACTTTTCTTTTGATAGCACACCGAAAGTTAGCTTACTCCTTATTTTCAGCCTATTTGCTTTCGATTTTATGTGGGCTATCTTTGGGGATATTAGAGTAGTACAACATCTTCATCTCAGTCCTCTGGATCTACGGCAGACTGCATCCAAAGAAGATCAAGCAAGCTGTTATGACATTAGGATGACACTAATTGGTCTTTAATGGAAATATCAACCCATATTTCAAAATCTAAATTTTATGTTGCAACATAAAAAAAAAAAATTGCAAAACACAGAGCGAGTTGTTTTTCCGACCTGCGAGTTTTACCAAAAAACACGAAAACAGGGATGCTAGATTCTTTCATACCCGAATTGATTTCTCGAGCTCAGACTCAAAGTATATGCAGATCACGATTGAAGCCTTAAATAGGGAAAGGCGGGAGCGCAAAGAAAGTGAAAGGATGCACGCACCACCAGCTTTGCCTTGCATGGTAATATAACTAAGGTGATAGCGCATGTGTTGTGGGTTTCTCCTTGTCGGTGTAAGCCTTGGGAGTCCCACTCTGCAGCTTGGTGTTCCACCGTGGCAGTGAGTCTGTCATACTGAGGCTTTGGTGTTGAATTCTCCGAGCGCAAGTCAGGCATTGCTTGTACATTGGTAACAATAATAACACAGTGCTTAGTACTCCAATAAAGACTCTATGAATGCTGTTGACTACCTTGGAAGTAGAATAGTCTCTTTTCCCACGCGACTTTCTTGTTCTCGACTCTGGTTGTTTCCTGTAAAGGGCAACTCCGGTCCATACTTTCGATTTTGGGATTATGACTGTTTTTAGTGCAGTCAGCGTCCCTGAATTGCAAGCTGTAATTTTTTCTCGTTATTGTGCGTAGTTTTAAAGATATCGACTCCGCAATGTTTTGTTTGGGGCGCGGCCAACAAAACCGAAACTAGCCACTCGAGGCCCCGGCAACACTGGAAATCAGCCGCTATATGAACGTGACGTCAGGATCGTTCTCGTTCAACGAGTATGCAGGCTCTGAACGGCATCTACCTCTGTTGCGCTAGCCGTGTAAAGGTAGGAGGTAAGCTGATTTGTTTTAATTCTGTATACGTGGTAGTTATCCAGCATATGTAGCAAGAGTTATTGCGTATACCCAAAAGCTAGCGACTGGAAAACCCTGTGGAACTCGTACGGTGCCCTAGCTCTGCGGCCACCGCCGTGCATGCGCCATGCCGTACTCGTCGCTTGTAGTACCCAAAAGCTAGCGACTGGAAAACGAGTACGGAAGACCGTGTGTGCGGTCTTCCGTACTGCCGCTAGGCCTAAATTGTCATCGGGGCTCCGTGGATGGAGCGGTGTTGCTCTACGCCGCACTGCCAGTGACGTACAGGTACTGGGGGCCCTCTCGCCCGCGCTGCGGGTCAGTCCCAGACACGAAGCTTTGAGGCTCTCCGGCGCTGGGCCGCGGCGCTCCGAACACATGTGTGCTGGGCTGTTCACGTCTGTTTTTTCGTTCTTTTTCCTCGGGAGCGTAAAAACCGAAGTCCATAGTCCACTCGTCGAACAGCGTTCACCCACACCTTCTTCAATTTCCGGTCCGTTCGAAACTTGCGAAAAGCATCTCCGTGTTGCGCAGCGGGTTCTTTGAGCAGCCCACAGCGCTACAAGTTGCACGCGGCATCTTTCAAGGAACAGCTGGGCAGTCTTGGGTGCACCGAGTTGCTCGCTAAAACGAGTCTTGGAGTCTTCACAAGCAAATAAACAAAAGGCTATACCGAAGCTACACGGGCTACAGATAAAAGCAATGGCTAAACACGCCTATCACAAGCCGAAGTAGCGGGGTAGCGGCTCAAAGAAGCGCACTCCGCGCAACGCCTGGACCGGGAGGAAAAAGAGAATGATTCTGACGTCACGGCCCAATGTTGCTTTAGCGATCGGCAACCCGCTGGCCGCCTGCTACGGAGCAGCGGCTCGCGGCAGGTCGCATTTTAGATGCGGAGCATCTCTGCTCGGGTCTATGTCCCGCGGCGTCGGCGTCGGCGCCGTCCGCACTCACACTACGCATGCGCAACTCTCCTCCTTCCCTCTCTCCAACAGCTGCGCGTTACTCTCTCCGTTCTCTCTCTCTACCAGCTGCGTGCACTTCGCGTGCGTTCGCTTCTACTCACACCGCGCGCGCATGCGCAACTCTCCTCCTCCTAGTCTCCTCTCCTTCAAGTGCGAATATAAGCAGCGGTGAAAGGCTGCGCGCGTTCAGGGGAGGAAGTGGCCGAGCGGGCTAACGTGTCTCAGCTCGGAGCGTGGAGCGAAAGCTTGCGCTGGGAACCTCCTGGGCTCGATTCCCCACCGCCCCCGCCCGTTTCGATCTGGATGAGTTTCGTACCGGCACGCGTTCGTGTGATCACTACTGCGTGATGCACGTTAAATAACGATCCGCGATGCTTTGCATGACCCCATGGTTCCCCTCGGGAAGATGGTGTAATTTTTATTATCGGCATTAGTTGAATGTGGCGTCCCACGGATGTAATATTTTGGCTGGGGTCGTATTTTGTGTCACTACAGCGATACCAGCAATTTATTTCATTTAGAGTTTTGGCCGGAGTTGCCCTTTAATGAAGTTCAGTGGTTGATTGCTTCCACTTCCCTTTGTAAGAAGGTTCGAAGAAAATCGCTTTCGCAGTGAAATATTGAAGCCATCCCACCGCAGCACGACCTCTTTTCGCTGGCGGCCGCGGAGCGGCCCACACGGAACACCGTGCACAGGTGTTCAGGAAGCACAGTTCTCACAGTGTTGTCCATTTATGCTCTCACTTTTGTTTCTCTGCTTTCTGCTCCCATGGTTTTTGGCGGTTATCTCCTCTCAGCGACGGTCTCCGACTTGCTGTGCCGTTTCAGCTGTTCACGGGGGTGGAGCTCCTCTACGGGATGTGGACCAACTCGCTGGGGCTCATCTCGGACGGCTTCCACATGCTCTTTCGACTGCTCCGCACTCGTCATGGGCCTGGCTGCTTCCCTGCTCGCCAGACGAGCCGCCTCTCGCACCTTTCCTTTCGGGTAACCGTCCCTGCATGGTCCGGCTTTTCCTTCACCGTCATTTTGGAGGACGTCTAGAAGTTCCCTCAAGTTCATCGGGTTTTCTCGATGCCACAAAGGACATTTGAAAGGCACCGTAAGAACAGCAGAGGGATGGCATTGCCATTGAGTAGACATTAGTCTTGTCACTCTTAAGGAAAAGTTTTTTCTCTTACCTTGTTGCATTTGGGCCACAAAATGTGACTTGGGAAAGAGGCAACATGTCTCATGTAACCCCATATTTTGTGCCTGAACAGTGGACAGTCAGAGAGTTGGTAAAAATGTAAAGCTATGATCTAATAGTTTTTCTTCAGCTAGTATCATTACAATGAATTAAAGTTGTTGCTGTCATTTAAAATGAACCATTTAAGGCGTGATATCTTTTTATCATTGATGTCGTAGAATTTTATTATAATTATTGTCGTCTATATGCCGTCATTGTACACTGCGAGTTTCTTAGAAAATGATTGCTGTCCATTTCAGCTATGGAAGGGTGGAGGTGCTGTCCGGGGTTTATGAATGGACTGTTCCTCGTTGTGATTGCCCTGATGGTGTTCAGCGAAGCAGTCACCAGGCTCTTCGACCCTCCTCAAGTGAAGACCGAACGCCTTTGGTACGTCGCTAAAGTTGACGCTCTACACTCATGTTTGCGGTGTTTTTCGGCTTCAGACAGCTTTCTGCACTATAAAATGGAAACGTTTGGGATTTGACAAAATCCCAATTGTTGACTAGGAGGACATGTGACGGAAGGCCTTTCAACGAACTCTGTTTAATGATTCTCATAGAAGAACCTCTATTTGCTTTTCTTTTGTTTGTTACTTCTGGTATAGTTTCTGGTTGATGTATGTGAAATTTGCCATTCACATTTATTCACTTTTTGTCCTGAATCTCACAGTACTACGGTTCTGCTACATGCTTTGCAAGCTCGACCTCTAACTCCAGAGAGCATCCAGACGTATTCAGATTTTAGCCCGCGAAAGCCTATTCTTTTGCCATCGCAGTAGAAATGTCCCGCGCCGTTGCGGATGCCACGGGTGCACCGCTTTCTCTGGCAGGGTCGAACTTGCGTCCAGCGGCGCAGTTCTTGGTTGCTTGCGGACAAGGAATGTCTACTGACCAGTGCCGAAAACCCAAACTGCCCGGACCACGCATATCGTTACAGAGGAACACACAGTTGGCACTCCAGTACGGTCCCACAATCTCGATACTCGATCAAACGACGTGTGACCGTGCATCGCGTGAACACGAGCGGCTAGAAGAGCTGGCGGCTGCTCCGGTCGTTCTGGCGTGGCTCGTGCATCAGGTGCCGCCCACCTCTGAGGCCCTGGCGCATAGCGCGCCACTGCACAGTGCGGTGTATTGCGTAGCCGTTCACCGCCTTGCATTCGGGCTGATTTGCGAACTGTGATCACCGTAATCGTGACGATACTTGTCTGCACAGATTAAAATAAAAATAGAACTTGTAAAACGAGCGCACAGAATGGCAATATGCTACAGGTACAGCCGGCCAAACTCATAACGAGCTCGAGGTGTTCTATGATGTCGCGATTGTTTCGTCTTCTGTCAGCAGGTGGGACGCTTTGGTTCAGATTATAAATCGCCCCCTCCCCCCCCCCAAGTTCAGATTTTCAAAACTTGAAAAACGGGTCGACCTACAGTCATGTATATATGGTAACCTGGGGAAAAGTTAATAATTTCTGTAGATGCAAAACAAAAATTTAATTTCTTCGTAGAACCAGTGAAGATAATTTTATTTTTCTCGGTATTCTGTTTCTGCTTTTTAGAGTGTACTGGCAGGCTCCATATTGCTGACCGTTTTCGTTTTTGCTTTCCTCCGTTTTCAGACTGTGTCAGTGGCTGGGCTTCTTGTGAACCTGGTAGGAATCTTTGCCTTCCGGCACACGCACAGTCACGGCGGTGGCAGCAGTCACGCCCACGCTCACAACCATGGCCATAGCCACAGCCATGGCCACACTCACAACCATGGGCACAGCCATGCTGCTGGCAGGAATGCAAACCTCCAAGGTGATTTCACTGCCCTCCGGTTGTGACCTTTCAGTTGTGGCCGTACGGTCACAACCAGCTCCCTCCTTAATGAAATTGATGCTCAGCACCCTCTGCAGGTGCCGAAAATCATTTTTAGTGAGGGACCACACACATCTTGTGCTCTTTTGCCACTGCCCTCGACCAGTGTGCCAGACACGCGCGGCAGAAATGTCTGACGCATTGGAAAGACGACTGAACGTGACCAGGCGCTGACCAAGTGGAGGATTGCACGCAATTAGCACACCATGATTTGTCAGCGTCTATAATCTGTTGCAGGTCAAAGAAAGGCCCTTCCACAAAGCTCTCTGCTCTCCATGATTGCAGGTTTTCCTCTCTTCACCCGCCTCCCTAACGTTTCATCCGCTAAAGTTGAAAGAATGGAGGGCGTAGTAGAAGGGCTTGTCCTGCTTTTCTTAAAACCTGCGACAGACCATAGTTGGATTCTGGTCATCTACGACACACTGTATGACCCATTAGACAATTTGTTGTGCCCTGCGGCTTGAGCTTAACTCTTCCGGCTGCGAGAACTCTGGGCGCACGGGCCGCTGGAGCAGACTACGAAGGTAACGGAAGTGAGTGAGTGAGGGCAGGCAGGAAGCGCGCCTGCACTCTCTTGCGTCATGAGGTACCATATTTACTCGCACAATAAACACATCCCTTGCACAGCAGGCATCAATAGTTGTTTTTTTCTTCGCGTAATAAATTTACCTTCAATTTTCGGCTCCGCAAGTCTCGAACTGCGTCCAACTCTGTTAGCCACCAAGCCGATTTTCTTTTGTTGCTAAGCGGCCACTTCAGCCAAGCCAAGCATAGCAGTGCATGTGCCCGTAATGGCTGCAAGTGCATAGTTGTGGAAGCGATCAACAGCGAAACCGAGTGGCGCACGATCTAAAAAGCTGGGGTCGAGGAATTGCCCAATCCCAGACATGCTTCGCCCATCAGATGCATTGATGTCTACAAACACGCTTCCGTGTCGACAGTGAAATTGTGAAAGTGGTTAGGCCTAAGAATGGTCACGCTCACTCTCCGTGCTCAGTGAGCTTCATAGGGTGCTTTTCCTTTGCCAAAAAGGTATGCCGAAAGCGCCCTGAAAAAGGTTTGCAATTTATAGAGCATGGTTACTGTGGCACTTCCATGAGTAGCCGCACGTGAGCCTCCGTCCAGTGGAGATGTGCCGCAGTACCCTGCCATGCCATATTGGCAGCTATGAATTATATTTACGCAAAGTGTGTTAATGCAAAAATTTTCCCTCGTGAAATGAACGCAGCCCCCCAAATACTGTATGGACTTTTCAGGAAGAAAGATGTGTTCATTGTGCGAGTAATAGAGTAGATACTGCATCCCGTAGTAGATGCTCTTTCCTGCATCATGCGGTAGGTCCTCAGGGTTGGTGTTTTGTCCGAGAGTTTTGTTTGAAGGAGATTACACCCTGAAAGTTTATTTGAAGGGCTCGATGTTCCGAGAGCTTGTTCGAGGGAGCAAACGTTCCAGTGAGAGTGTATGAGTGAGTCTGAATGTTGGCTTCCTCCGCAGGAGTGTTCCTGCACATAGTGGCGGACACCCTGGGCAGCGTGGGCGTGATCGTGTCAGTCGCTGCAGCCATCGACCAGTTTGGGCTGCTGATTGCGGACCCCGTGTGCCCCTCTTCATCGCCGTGCTCATCTTCCTGAGCGTGCTGCCCCTCCTCAAGCACTCCTCCCTGATCCTGGTGCTCAGGTGTCCCTGGAGCTGCAGGACAGCAGCTGACCACTGCACTTGCCAAGGTACGGTTTGCTCGAGTGCTGCATGCATAGAGACAGTTTTTTCCTCTTTTGAGTTTAGGTTTCAAGTTTATTTTTACCAGAAGGGCAACAAAGCAGGTGGAAGAAAAAGCTGCTGTTGCAGCCTGACGGGGCCCTTGCCTCCCCTTGCAGTTCAGTGCTGGAGCTGGACATCAGCAAAATGGAAGCAGAACAAAATTAAATTAATTAAATATCTTGCTTTGCATTTCATTATGCACTTTTTTAATTAAAAATAATATCACTACCAATCCCTTGGTGATATACATTACATACAAGGAATTTTTTAGTGAAAATAATCATGTGGTTCAAATGAGAAATCTTGCTAACCATCTTCGGAAAACATCTAAATCTACTCATTTTAGAGAGATGCAAGGCAGGTGCGGTATTTTACGGCTTTCCAGTGAAATTCAATTTGGACTCGCCAAGTTTAGGCTTTCTACCGGAGCGCATCTAGCGCCAGCGGTTCGCTTCCCGGTGGTGCACGTCTTGGCTACTGGGGAGCAGAACCGTTGGTGCAGAGATACGCTCCGATAAGAAACCGAAACATAGATACACGTCCAAATTGAGTGTTTTTGGGAAGGCTAGCAATGCAGCCCCTCCTTGCACCTTTATAAAATGAGTTAATTTAGTGGTTTTCATGATGCCCGCAAATTTTCTAATGGGAACCATGTGTCCACTTTCAAAAGTAAAATTTATTTAGTAAGTTTTAGTTAGTTGTAGTTAATTGGGCATCTTTTTTTTTTTGCATTTCTCAAAGTACGCTCGTGGCCAACAATTTGTTCCCTGAAAATTTTCTTTTTTTCTAAACCAATTCTATTTTTAGGATTTTTGAAAGCCTTTGCTTAGTCTTGTGCTAATAGTGGATTCTGAGTTCGAAGCGAATTCGAAGCAAATTCGAAGCGAATACTGGTTTTAGACGAATATTTTCGATTCGAATATCGAATAGTTTTTCCACAGCTTTCACTACCATTGCATAATGCTTAGACGAAAACCCAGCTAAACTTGTGAAGGTTGTTCCACTTGTTCATTTATAAGCTAAGTTTAATCTATCTATATATATGAGCTGTGACCTCAGAAGGTCTGGTGTCTTGGGATACGGCAATAAACGACGGATGACATAAAATGAATCCTATAGAGATGGCCAACTATACCCAATGGAGTTAATTTACGAATCTTGCTATGTAAAAAATCAGCAGAACCCATCCTTTGGGAATGATTATCTACGTTAATGCGAATAGCATCAAACGGTGCGGAGTTATGCGCGTTCGTCAGGTGGCCGGCACACTCTAGATACGCCAGCCCACTCTTGAGGCGATTCTAAATTTGTTGACACTTTCACAGCCCTGCGCACGATCTCCGCAGCCCAGCACGTGCGTTTGTGTCACTTTAGGAAGGCGAGCAAAGCACGCGCCATACGCACAAACACTCAAAATGGTACCGACCAGACTTTCTGGCGTCTCAGCTAGTCTCAACCAACGGTATTTAAACGGTTGTTTATATCTTTACCATAGGACGCGCTTTACAGCGCTGTCACAGAAGCTACCGGTGCGCGCGTCGTTCCATGCACGAGGGCTCATTCCGCTCTCGTGAGGCTGGAGCACGGCCGCTAGCATCACCCTCTCCCGAGCGCGGAGAGGGTGAGCTAGCGGCCGTGCTCACCTCACGAGAGCGGAATGAGCCCCGGGCATGGAACGCGCGCGCACCGGTAGCTGTGACAGCGCTGTAAAGCGCGTCCTATGGTAAAGATATAAACAACCGTTTAGGAGTGCGCTGAATGACCGCCTTCATAGCTCTGTGGTTAGCGCGTCTGCCTGCTGATCAAAGGGTCAACGGTTCGAATCCCAGCCGGCGCCGGTCTTTTTTATTTATTTATCGACCCGCGGCGTAAGAGGTTAGATAGCCAGATAGATAGATAGATAGATAGATAGATACATAGACGAAAAGTGCGTGAAGTATCCAAAGAATGCTATTCGCATTAATCGTTCTTCTCTTTAATCTCAAGTTAAAAAAGAATGAATCGTGGCGTATGAACGTAGGTTGTATGTGGGCATCTCTGCCTAACATAGTACTACACTCTTGCATAACAGTTTAATTTTAAAACTTTTACTGCAATGTAGATATACACGTTCACAAAGTTTTCATTAATTTTCAAATACAGTCGGCACAGGTGCACCATCCCGCTTTGACTGTAGTATGTTTTACTTCCAAGCACGCAATAACGATATTCATAGTTTCCAGTGTTTATCGCGGTTACTGCTAGCGCGCTTGTCAGCACCGGTGTGTTGGGGAGCAACACCCGCGAAGCTCGCTTCTGCGGGTATTGCTTCCAGGCAGTGCACCGGTGCTTGGTATGAAGCGCACTAAACGGGGCCAACCCAAAGCAATCAACACTTCGAAAAACACGATCCCTGAGTCTCCTGTGTCGCAGAGGTGGTTTACAAGATCCCCTTTGACTGCGGTTTATGTTATGTTGGTCAGACGCGGCGTGTTTGAATGACCGTCTGGCGGAGCATAAAAGATGTGTAAAGAATTTGGCGCAGAATTCTGAATTGGTTAATCATGTTAGTTCTTGAATAGTGCAGTTCTTCTCGAAGCGAATATCGAATAGTGTATTATTCGAACTACTATTCGAAATTTGGAATATTCGCACAACCCTAGGCTTTGCTGAAACACCCTGTATACAGTGGCCGACTGATTTTTCGGACGCTGATAATTCGGACTTGTTCGATATTTCGGGCCTAAAGAAAACCGTGACCTACCCAATAGTAATAGTGCATATTTGCGACCAATATTTCGGGCAGCTTGAAGTACTAAAGTTTAATTTTTTTCGTACAAAATCGTCGTGAGCGATCAGTGGGAAACACCACCGAGAGGCGGCCATTTTGGATTCTATGTCGGCTGCACATGGATTGGCTTGGTTTGGCAGCGTTACTTGAGTACTGTTAAGTCCTGCCGCTAGGCGATGCTGTACAGCTTTTTTTTCTCTAGCTGCGTGTCATTATCATCATCATTGCTGTTACCATTTTGCTTTGTGCCTTGTTCATTCGCCATTGCAGTCGCGGACTTACACCTCTCATGTCAATCTCGTCTCTGTGAATTGTGTTTCTGTACTACAGTGGCTTGGATGTCATTGCCCTATTTGTTCTTCTTGCCGCTGTGATGTTTTGCTAAGAGCAGAAAGTACTCAACCATAATGCTAGGAACAGTGGCAGTGATTCTCAAGCTAGTAGAAAGTTGCCGAATGCAAACAGAGAGCGCAACCCGAAACTAGGCGCGCAGGCGTAACCTGGAGCAAGGCACTATTCTTTTAAGCCTGCTTAGACAAAATAAAGGCAAGTTTATTAATCTGCAGATTTTTTGGACTGCTCTGTTATTCAAACGTTTTTTCAGTCCCTGCGAAGTCCAAAAATCGGTCGGCAACTGTATTAGGATATTTTTGATTATTCGGTTCTGGCGGAATATGAGGTGCAATGTATGAATATTAGGGCAAATAGGGAATAATTTGCAGGCGGGACATGCCCTGAACATTCAGAGCTTCTCAAAAGCCGTATTTAGCCACCTAAAATTGCAGATATTGTAGCAATTTTTCTAGAAACCCTGGCCATTTACGTTATGACGTAAACTACCGTGTTTGCGCGATTAACGCGTCCCCAAATTTTACGCGCAGACAGATTAAGCTCCCAGGTATTCAAAAAAGTAAATTGCTGCCGATATTCTACTGCATAGGTAAAATACCGGATTTACTTGCATGATGAACGCACTTGCATAATGAACACATCCCCCAGAACGGGTACCGTATTTTCTGGTGTAGTCTGTGGTTTTTGTCAAACATTTTTCTTCGTGCGACTTATCTAAGATTTTTTTTTTCTTTTTCTAAGGTGCGACGCCACTTCTTTTATACGCTGCGCACCATTTCTTGTAGAGCACCATAACTACGGTAGCCATAGTCGCGTGCTGCCCCTCCAGGAGGCACTGCTGTCGGGCTCACTATTTTGACTCGGAATGCGAGATATTTTAATTTTTATGGTCTTGCTGTGGCCTCAATGTGGATAGGCAAGACGTGGTGAGAATAAAGCTTTATACAGCATGTTATTGATGTTGCCTAAATCAGCACCATTCCGTATGCTTTTGCTTCAGTTCAGTAACACTGAGAGTAAGTGGGCTGGGTATACACGACATGGCAGCATAATTTCTCGCGTCTTTCTCAGTTTCCGCTTGATGAGCAGTTCTTTTGTGCCAGCGCTCCAGCTCAGTGTTGCTACATGTAAAAGGAAGGATTGTGGCTTAGCCGATCTTTTAGAGGTGCAACAAAAAAGTATGTCAAGGTTTATCTTTCGTCTGCCCGCGCATCGCCGTGCTCGTAGCTGTCTTCGGGACTTGGCCTCAGGCTGTGGCCCCAAAGCTCGGTTTGTGAGTGTCGTTCAGCTTTATAAATTGTCAGCTTCGGCTCACCATGCACTTGCTTAAATAAAGTGGGCTACTCTCTCATTTTTGGTGCATTTTACGTCCCTTTGCTGGCGAAACACCTCGATTGCCCCCACCAGACAGCACCGCACTCATGGGCATTCTGGCTAGCTGAAATGCGCGTACAAACGGCATGTGCGATCTAGCAATTGCGCGGAACTCCAATTTCAGCGATACCAGTGCGCGTAAACTGAAGAACTCACCACGTGAACCACGCAAAGAGGTGCGACTTATGGACAAAGGTGCTAGACTTATATACCAACTTTTCCACGGCATCGGCTCAATATATGGATGTGCTTGACTTATACAAGGGTGCTGACTTGTAGTCCGGAAAATACGGTACCAATATTTTGACTGTTTTTTTTCTTTCGCAGAGCATAAACACACTTCCAATTTCTCGGCTCCGCTGTAGTCTTGAATCGCGTCCAGTTTAGTGGGCTAGCCACCAAACCAATTTTTTGGCCTCCAAGCTGTCAGGCCAAGCCTGCAGCCAAGCCAAACCGCTCGCGTTATGGCTGCAAGTGGCTGCAAGTGCATAGTTGGCGGAACTGATCAAACCGGTGAAACAGAATAGCGTGCACACTTGACGATGCTTGGGTCGAATGGCGAATTGCCCAAGGAATCGGATGCATTGACTTCTACAAACACGCTTCGTCAGTCTTCCAGCTTTCGAACCGTGGAGTGAAAGTGGTTAGGCCGCAGAATGGTCGCATTGCTTTCCACGCTGAGTGAGCTTCAGTAGGGCGTTTTTCCTTCGGCAAAAGGCACGCTGAAAGCGCACCTAAAAAGGTTCCGCAATTTGTAAAGCACGGTTACTGTGGCGCGGCCCCCGGAGCCTGCCGTGGGGTGCGAGCTTCCTCTCAGTGGAGACGTCCCCACAGTACTCCGCTCATGTCCATGGCTATGTCATAGTGGCACCTAATATGACAGGTTTGCACGAAGTGTGGTACCGCTGGTAAATTTTTTGCCTTGTGTAGTGAATGCCCCCCCCCCCCGCCCCGAATATGTGCAAATTTTTCGGGGAAAGAAGTGCATTCATTGTGCGAGTGAATACGCCAATCAAGGTTGAACGCATACCTTATGGAACAGATTTTATGAAACGCACGGCAACACCGAAAATAAATACCATACACTCATTCCGCCATTGTTGTCAAAGTTTGACATTGATTCTTCGCTGTCCACAGAGGTAACTCCTTGCTTTCGCCTAAAACGCTCTAGGTGCCGTGCTTCGCGTGACGCACACGGGGTGCGCGACCATTGCCTCTGAGAGGGCCGTCTTCCAAAACAACTTTGCGCGCTCAAGGCTGCTGGGATTGCGAGGCCATGCAATGCTACTGTCAGTATATTTTTCCCGCCAGCATGTTGACTCTTCGCTTGGAAATAAAACTCCCTAGTGGAATTTCGTTTCGTTTGCCCATCTTAACGGCAGACATGAGTCTTTAGACGTGAGAGATTCTCAAGCATGAGATAAGTGGTTAGCGAAATGGGAAACGTAAACAAACCGTAAAACTTCGATGTGCGACGGAGCTAGTCACCTTCCACCGAGTATGGCTTTTTTCTTTTGAATTTCGGCTTTTGGTTTTGATTGTAATTTGGATGTTCTGGGCACCGATTTTGCTTGGAATAAAGTGTGCGTTAATTGTGCAAACAGGTATGTATTAGCTCACCTGACAAAGGAGCAGTTTTGGTTTTCGCTTTACCAAGCATGCATTGTAACTTTTTCTAGCAACCTTATAATTTCTGCTGCGGTAGTCAAAGGGCATTTTCTCGCTGCAAGAGCAGTTGTCATGGTGAAAAAGGGATTGCTTGTAGTACCAATAACACATATGGAAAAACTAACCTCTTGCATGATAATTTACAACAATTGCACTTGCTACCAGATATCTAACTTGCTGGCTACCTTCAAAGGCAATTTCACTATTTTCTTAAAAAAAGGTCACCACACAGTTGTTTCTGTGACAACATTAGAGGTTTGCATTTGATACGTGGTGTCTAGACATGTGTAGTTTTGTACACCTCTTATTTTTGTCAATTTGCATAACTTATAAGTTGCGCCTCTTTGCCTTCTTTCACGTAATAGCTGTAGTTGTGCCGACAGGTGCGAGTACTAGTCAAGGTATAATAGCTGTGTTACCAATTGCATTGCTTATATGCTGCCTAGTCAGGTAGTTTAATCTACTTGAATTTGTTATCATTTTTGGTTTGGAAGGTAGTAATATAGGAAGCATTTACATATTTGCTTTGTTATTTCTGAATGGTGCACTTACACTCGAAAGATATTCAATATTCAAACCTATTTTTTTTTTTCAAATATTCATATTCGAAAATTTTAATATTTGCACACTTCTCACGTGAAAACTTTTTTTGCGTGCCAGAAGTTTCCTCCAAACTGATTTTCATTTTGTGGCTTGCTGTGAAAAAGTAAATCCCGAAAGATACAAACTGTTTTGCGGGCGGCGCTTGAATTCTTTAACATTGCCCATCATGTTAGCAGATGGCCTGCGATGAACCACACACAAACAAAACCAAAGCGCCTTTCTCGGGATGCTGAAAAACAAGTCCGAGAAATGCGGCATCTTCATCTCGCGAGCTTTTATTCCATTGTGTGCGCAGGTTGTGAAGGTGGACGGTAGTGGGATATCTTATCAGAACGAACATTTCTGGTATCACACGCAGTGAGTGTTTTGGCTGGGTCCATTCACGCCTCAAGTGACCGAGCGATGCCAACGCCCAGAAAGTGCTGAGTCAGGTGTGTGGCTTCTGCTTTTTGCGAAATTTCAAAGATCTTTGGTTGGAAGGGCAAAAATGTTTTGGAACATGTACAGTGGACAAAGAGGCACAACAGTCATGGACAATTACTAGCTGGGAAACTGTTTTTTTTTTCTTTTCTATACATCATTGATTGCATTTAGAAATGATAGTTGCCTTCAAACTTTGTCAGGACACAGTACAGAATAACCGATCTGGATAAAACAACCAATTAGATATTATTTGATTGATTTTTGCAGCGAAGCTGTTTAAGGCTAGGGTTCTGGATTTTTTGTGTGCATCAACGAAAACCTTGTTTACCTCTGGGCTAAATTTAGCGAACAAATTTTCCCGCCAA